>VMKM01002442.1:0-71308 GCA_008360985.2 Macquaria ambigua
GAGGTGGGGCCTCCATGGATCGGACTTGTTTGTCCAGCACATCCCACAGATGCTCCATTGGATTGAGATCTGGGGAATCTGGAGGCCAAGTCAACACCTTGAACTCGTTGTCGTGGTCCTCAAACCATTCCTGAACCATTTTGCAGTGTGGCAGGGCGCATTATCCTGCTGAAAGAGGCCACTGCCATTAGAGAATACCGTTTCCATGAAGGGGTGTACTTGGTCTGCAACAATGTTTAGGTAGGTGGTACGTGTCAAAGTAACATCCACATGAATGGCAGGACCCAAGGTTTCCCAGCAGAACATTGCCCAAAGCATCACACTGCCTCTGCCGGCTCGCCTTCTTCCCATAGTGCATCCTGGTGCCATGTCTTCCCCAGGTAAGCGACGCACACGCACCCGGCCATCCACATGATGTAAAAGAAAACATGATTCATCAGACCAGGCCACCTTCTTCCATTGCTCCGTGGTCCAGTTTTGATGCTCACGTGCCCATTGTAGGCACTTTCGGCGGTGGACAGGGGTCAGCATGGGCACCCTGACCGGTCTGCGGTTACGCAGCCCCATACACAACAAACTGCGATGCACTGTGTGTTCTGACACCTTTCTATCAGAACCAGCATTAACTTTTTCAGCAATTTGAGCTACAGTAGCTCTTCTGTTGGATCGGACCACACGGGCCGGCCTTCACTCCCCACACGCATCAATGAGCCTTGGCCGCCCGTGACCCTGTCGCCGGTTCACCGGTTTTCTTCCTTGGACCACTTTTGGTAGGTACTGACCACTGCAGACCGGGAACACCCCACAAGAGCTGCAGTTTTGGAGATGCTCTGACCCAATCATCTAGCCATCACAATTTGGCCCTTGTCAAAGTCGCTCACATCCTTACTCTTGCCCATTTTTCCTGCTTACAACACATCAACTTCGAGGACAAAATGTTCACTTGCTGCCTAATATATCCCACCCACTGACAGGTGCCATTGTGAGGAGATAATCAATGTTCTTCACTTCACCTGTCAGTGGTCATAATGTTATGGCTGATCGGTGTATATACACACTAGATAATTTCACATCTGCTTAATCCAATTTAAATCTAACATCCAATTTTTAAAAAGTGATATTGCCTGTACATTAGGGGCATCAGGTGTACATGTGCAATCAGAGATGTTTCAGTGAGTTAATGTCTAGTTTTTTCAAATGAAATATGCAGTAAAACATATAGTCTTATATTATACAATAAGACTTTTTCTTCTTCTTTCTCCTTCTAAAGGTGACTATAGTACGTAAGTTTAACTACATGGTCTGGACGTTGAATTAAGAAGAGGTTTTGATGTGGGAGGAGAGAGGAGTGAAACTCTTTGGGACTGCACCCTGAGGACGGGAGGAGTAATTGGACTGCAGTGCATCATTAAGTGCCATTAGACAACACACATTCCCCAGCTCCACACTTCTCCTCATGCAGCACCTCTGACCAGCTTTACATGACCAATTTCTCTGTCAGAATATTAGAAAAAAAGGCTGGAACACAGGATGCAATTTCAGCAGCTGATTAACTTTAACATAATCCAACCAGAGGTTCCAACGTATTCTTTCTGCGTGCCAAAGTAATAAGCATTTGAGGCCAGTAAACAGGATACTTGATGAATTACTGTACAAAAAACATCTTTAGGTAGGTATCTAAGGTAAATTGAGTTTGAGAAGGGACACCTCTGTCCGTGACTTTGATCATGGACAAATACTTTTCAGAAAAAATATCTAAATGGACTTCTCCGCTGGAAATTTGTATAGTTTTGTTAGATTTACTGCTGACATAAAAAAAAATGGTATGACTCATAATTCATGTTTTAAAGTGAATCACAACTTTGCTGCCCTTGTGGAACGAGCAAGGTTAAGGATATGCTGACAAGCAGCTGGTGTGCTAGGTCTGTAATATGATTTTTTATTGCAAAGCAGTGCAGCTAGATAATTTGAATATATTACCCACAGTCACCAGTGACACCCAGCAGATGTTCTTTTAGAAATGGCTACACAGTTTTACACGAATCAAACCGAACCGCAGTGTCATTCATTGACCATATTGATGTTCTCTTCATCTTTGTTTCTAATTTGTTGTATTTCATGTAAGCTCTCTAATCTCTAACTTTTTTGTACTGAATCCAAATGCCCTTTTTCCTCACCTTGCTTTGTCAGTGCTTCTCTAAGGGCAGGGGTGATCATCTCTCTTCTTTCCCCTTCATCTTTAATCTTCTTCACTCCATTCAACTTTGATAGCTTCACCATCTGACCGTCTCCTCGACCCTCCTCCTTGCTCTGTGGCAGACACAAAACTCAAGAGTCAGTTATTGTTTATAACCATGATGGTACAGATTAAAAATCAGGCTCTGTTGCTGTGTTGTGATCAGTCTGTCACAACTATAAAATCATAGACTATAATGTTATACATTTTATGTTGAGGGGGAAAAAATAATTCAGCTACTCTAGTAGAAAAAAAATAATACTAAAAACCAAAGTGTTTCAGCCAATAATAAATACTATTTATGAAGAAAAAATAGGGAGTGCTGCATTGGATCAAGTACACTAGTGTTTGTAATATTGAAGTAACGAAGTAGAAAATTAAGTAAAATATCAGGTGCTCTTCAAGGAAAGGGCCAATGGCCGAATAAGAATGAAACAACAATGACTGTCCAGCTTACTAAGAATGGAAGTCCACAATGTGGTGGGCAGTCGAAGTATGAACCGCAACAGTGCTTTCTGCCAACACTAAGAGTTATTAAAGAGTAAAACAAGTGACTATTTAACCACACTGCCTTCACCTGTTTCTACACTGCCACTTGTTAGGAGTCAAAGCAATGCAGTTTCATGTGGGCAGACCTGAGTGGCATTTTCAATCGTCTGTTAACTTAGTCAAGAACTTTCCAGGTCCGCAATGAGTCATTGGGTGACATTGATGCAAAAGCTTTCACGTTCCCCGCAGAAGAATGCTGAGAAATGAAGACATGTGTTAGGACATTGCTCTGCAGGTGCATTAATCACACCCGTCACCGCAATACACTTGGAAGTCCTGAAATGCTGATAGATCAAGGTTCTGAAATTAGAACTTCAACAGCAACAGAGAAGGTCAATGGAATAAACAGAGCTCAACAGAAACTGCACTGCACAATGATTTTTCAAAAAAGCCAGTCTGAATATGTAGCAACTGCTTGCCACATGATTTGATGCCTACCACTTCAAGGAACTAAGTTAAAGCAAGAAATTCCAAAGAGCTCCTCCAAAGTGTTTGATGTTGGATAGGACTGAAGATCAAGGGTTGTGATTCTGCAGTCCTTGCATGACTTTATGTGTGACATAACCATCAGCCATTTTTGAATAAAAGGGGCATCATCCTGTCTGGACAGTACAGGGTAATCTTGGTTTAAGGCCCTTCAGGGGCCCAGTGAAATGTAACAAAAGGTCTGCTGCATAACAAGACAATTTTTGGACTTTACCACAACAGCTGTCTTTTTTGATGCTAAAGCTTCTGCAGCCTATTCGCATGAAAGATTAACAACTTCCTTCAGGCCAGGGTTACATTATTGCAGTGTACAGCATTTGTATGTAAATCTAAATATTTTAGAGATATGCTGTTTACAGATACAACAGAAGATTGATTAAGTCCTGCTAGAAATGTTTCCCAGAGCATGGGAACAGGTATTACTTTTCAGAGAGGCGTGATGGATGAGGTGTCTTTGAGATTAACTGTGTTAAGTGACAGCTCCACCCAATTACTGTACCACTGCTGCTGCTTGGGCTTGTCTATAGGGATCTACGTATATGTCACCTTCTCAACACAGCAGTGCTCATAAGTGCGGATACTTCCTCAGCAAATGTTGACGAATGTTCGTATGTGTGTGTATTCTTGAAAAACTGAGACAGTTCACTGGTTCCTGCGCAGCTCAGGCACTAACCCTTGTTCACTGGGTGCACAGCTCTAAATGCTATAGACATGTCCCACTGAGTCTTAATAATGGTTCTATGAACACTGGGGAAATAAGGTCTATGTGCTTCAGCCAAGCCAGTCTGATCACCACTCGCTTGTGAACATAATCCATATTTACTGAAAATCCATGGGTTCTCATAGTCGCCATTTCCATCTTTTCCAAACAATTCCCCCTGGATCTATGCGTTGGAGTCGGTGATCTACAGACCATACTGAGCTTCTGTGACTTAGAAAGTTACTTTGAAAAAACTTTAAACTTGCAATAACTGATTGTTTTGGCCACTTGGGGGAATCTGCAACAAGCTGTGAACACAACATTGACATATCATCACCTTTTCAGTTGATATGGCGAACTCGTAACAGATGCTTATCTACACATTCAGCAGACACGGAGCAACATTATCAGTGATTTGGAGTCTTGTGTCCAGCCACATGATGAATGTAAGATTGATAGTCACTCTCCTTTTAGCTCTGTTCTTGGTCTCTACCAACTCTGGAGGGAAATATCTGGCTCTTTAGCTTCCAAATGCTCCACTACGTTCACCAGCTAGTCTCTAACTGTGTCTGTTCATTTTATCAAAATATCTGATATGAAAAACATACAATGAAGACACGAAATAAAAACCTACTTCTGGCATCCCACAAACTTTGTAAAAAATGAGACTGAACATCACCTAGAAGAAACCAGGCCATGTACTGTGCATCTGAGCATGACCTCAAGTGTTCAGAGCCCATCTGTTTCTGCTGGCAAACCTGACAACCTAGAAGAATCTAAGCCTGTGTAGCCATAATCTAGCAGCTCTATCTGCTCTGTGCAGCTGAGGCCATGTGTGCCCGCCACTAACCGGCCTCTACCCCAACTACGGTAAAGATTCCTCACTCATGACAGCAGCAGCGGCCCCTTGGATGAGCAGCTCCTTTTTTGACAGGGGATGCTGTGAATAAGTAAGCAATCATGCTGTGTCAAAATCCTTCCAGATTTCGTTCTAAGGTGGAAAAGGATTTGGTGTTGTGCTGGATGACATTTGAAAACTTAATTTATCTCTCTGCAAATTACGTGGGGTGCTGCTTTACTTTGAGTGGTTTAAAGGATGCTATAAGCCAGGCTCTTTTCCAGTTATCAGTGCACGTGTACAGTAACGCACAAACTGTGGATCTGGGATAGCATCAGCCACCCCGAGGTCCAAACATCTGGAGGATGTGGCTCAAATAGCTGTTTAAGTTCGCCAGATATCTTTTTTTTTCTTCTTTTAATGGACAGCTTGAGTGAAGATGGTGGGTATGACTTTGACAGGACATGACATTGGGGTTATGTGGCATGCGCAGTAACCATTCGGCTACTAAGGCGCTCCGTTTGACAGATATCTAAACCAGGGGTGAAAATCCTGCAGCCTGCAATTTAAACCCCAAAATGGGATAAGACTAGTTTGCCACTCTCAGCCAGCACAAATGTCCACTTTCACTTACTGTATCCATGACATACACAATTCTGACAGCATACGCAACATGCAGCCAACAGTGCAACAATCTGTCCCTGTGGTGTTTGCGTGCAGCCCTAGCGATTCATCTGGCCCTGGTCTCTGGTTCCCACTGCTCGGCTTTCACCCTCGCTTGAGAGCTCGCAGACATCCAGTCATGCCCGGGCTTGTCTGGACTAACAGAACTGGGACATCTCACAGCACCGTGTTGTGCTCTGGAACCATGACACAACATGGGGCTGATGCCGACGGACAGTGCAGCGATAACACACAGAGCAAGCAGGTGATCAAGGGACAAACACAAAGGTATATGTGGGAGGAGAGAGCACGAAAGAGCGGGATCAAGTAGAAAGAGAGGAAGAAGACTTGGGAACAGAATAAATACATAAAAACTCAAAAACCAAGATCTATATTAGTTTAATACACTGGAATAAAGAAAAGCCATGTGTTACCTAAGTTACCATTGATATAATAAACTGACATTATTCTCATTAAGTATATCTACTATTTATTTTTACCTCTACATATATAAATGAGGTGGACAAAATATCAGAAATGACTGTCAATATAATGCAAACTCATACATAACCACAAAATAGTCTCAAAATGCACCCTGAAATTCCATCAACTAAAGTCGGGTCTCAACAGAAACTTTTAAAAGTAGTTTTACATTTTTAAGTCCCCCTCCATTCAAAAATATGTTTTGCTTATTGTTACTTCACTATACAACTGCAATGTACTGTATGTGCAGAGTTTGATACTAGAAGGCTGTTTTTAGATTTATCTGTCGAAGGAGGAAAGTATCTCTGCGCTCACCTTAAATCTGAGTTCATGGCTTGTATATACGAGCAGGATGCTGTGACATCACAACTAGACTGAAGCCAATCATTGGTTCAATATGCAATTTAGATTTTAAGTGTGATGTGTAAGCATAAATTGACTTTTCAGTGAAGTAGGAGACAACTTGTGTCTTTTAGTTAAACTTTTGAAATGAAAAATATTTGTATATTCACAGATTCTGGATTTTTCAATGAGGGAGAAGAAATAGATGTAATTTTAAGACATTTTAATGAGATAATTAAACTTTTTTAGTGGAAAAACCGCATCAGACAAAACGTATAATTTCAAATAAACAAGTATTTTATGTCTTAAAACGTGGTCTGGAGGGGATCTTTAAGTAAGGTAGTATTGTTGAAAGGGCTGTTGTATTACATCATCTATTTTTCTGGTCACTTACTGCAGATGATCATTGTCAAATATAAATCATGCACGCTGTATATACTGTACATAATCATGTATATAAAATAATCTATTACATTACCCATTCAATATTTATTCCATACAGTTTACAGAAACACTTGACTTGTATATAGACATTGTATGTTGTTGGTCATTGTTGCTTTTTATATAAATATTTATACACCTATTTTCCACCTACTTGTATGTACATAATAGTTCTATGTTAAATTTGACCTATCTTTCTTGTCCTTGTTTTTAACTGTCTATTTCTACCTTCCTGTCAATTGTTCTTGGAACTGTGTGTAACATTGAAAGCAACTTAAAACCGGGGTCATATTCCTTATACTGTATGTGTAAACATACTTGGCCAATAAAGATGATGCTGATGTGTTATGAGTAAGTAACCTGACTGACAACCTCCTTTAATTGACACATATTTGGCATACAAAAGGCTGGCTAAGCCAATCGAGTTTTGAACAGACTCCAATTATTTTAAGCTACTTTTAAGACAACACTATGTTTGAGGTAATACAGCAGCACTTTAAGCCATAGCAGCATCTTCAGCTCTGCTTTCTCTCTCTGGACACGGAGCTGAAAACATCTAAACCCAGCCCAGAAAGCTGCTCAGGTTAATGATCCGTTCCACACTAACTCCTATCTGGCAACAGTCCCACAGCATGAAATGGACCATTCTGGCATTAACAGAAACCTCCTAGGACAAGGTTTAGATGCCAAAGCAATGAACATTTATACAAACAATAGAAATGAAGCTTACTGGCACTTGGCAGAATACAAACGGACTATAGCCACAGACTGATATGGACTAAGGTTGGGCAATATGAGCTCTGCATTCTGGCAGCCAATCACAGTGCGCCTGCCAATTTATCATCTGGTACAGTTGTATTTTTGTATAATAATAATAATAATAATATAATATCTATCAGGATCAAGTTTAGCAGTGATACAGTCATCCCCATTCCTGCCTGGCTGCAAGCACCAGTGACATCAATACAGACAAATCCATCTGTGCCATATTTAGCTCTACAGCCTTGTGCTTTTTATGGGTTGGCCGCAACAAACGGCAAAAAAAAAAGCATTTGTAGTTGGATGAGGTAACTTACTTATCCAAGAGAGAGATGATTCAGGAAGAAAGTAGACAGCTGCTGACACTTTATTTCAGTAATTGTAAGATCATAATCAACTTGAGACACAACCAATGAAACTCATTAGTAAGTAAAAACGGCCCCAATCTCTGGACGGCCCAGTTCAAAAGTGAAGGAAATTTTAGTCTGGGATATAAAACCCCAAAAAAGCATTCTTCTATTTAATAATTTAAACATTTCAGCAATTAATACTACTCCCTTGGACACCTTTTTAGGCTTAAGTCTAAGACAATATGTTTTACAATCTGTTCCGCCAAGATCAATAAAAAGAGGATCAAGACTGACCACTGGACTAAAGGAACAGAGCCTCAAGAAATTAGTACCAGTGAATTGAAATGTGCTGATGTTTACTTTCAAACATTGCCATGACCGGTAAGAAACTGTACCAACTTGTAAAATACTGAATTTGAAAACAGATTAGTCTCTATTTTATTCAAATCAGTTGAGAGCAGCCACGTAGGAAAGCACATAGTACTTGCAGTAAAAGCCAGTAATCTACACCATAGTGACATAAACATAACTAGTTTCTCTGAATTAGTTTGACTGGTGTTAGACATAATCCTGGGCAATTCACTTAAACACATTTACCAACCCCGATTCAAAGCACTTAGTCTCGCATAACCAGACCTATCCCACTTTGTTTTAGCACTGTGCCAGCGCTGGAGAAAGGTCTGGCTGATCCATTATCATCCTGGTTTAGGGGGAAAAAAACGCTTTGACTTGTTTGTATTTCTTTAAACCAGTCACAATCGTGGTTGCAGCGGCGACGCCCTTGCAAAATAGTGTAAACGGTGACACGCAGATAGCAGAAGAGGAGGTGAATTCCAGCTGAAATAGTCAGCCAATGGCAGGCTTATACCCACAGCCTACTTCCTGTGAGTCAGACTACAAAGCACTTGAATACAGACTGATAGTCAGTAAGGTTTAGCTTCAGTTTGATTCCAAAAAGGCTGAGAATGTAATGAAATCTGTTAAACGTCTGTCTTGCTGACAGAGAATTCATGTAAAAAGCTTTGGAAGTGAAATGACAGTGTGGAGTTAAATGCCAGACCAGTGATTCCCTCAGAGAATTGATTTTAGCTGCAACTGAGAGTCTCTGCCATCACCTAGTGGTCAAACACAGCCAAAGTGAGCTTCCACCTGCTGTTGTGGTGAGAGGTTGATCCTCAGCTTCTTTTTTAAAACTGCAACACTGAGAATAAATCTTATTCAGCCTTTTTAACCTGAGGCTAAAGTAAAAAAAAAAAAATCCTACAACATATTCCACAATATTCAGCTCATTAATAGGGAGTCATACACAACAGACCTCAGCTGGCTCTACACCGTAAATTAGCCAACTAACATATTTTCCGGTCAGAGGAATTTCCTTGTTCACACTTAATTTGCAGCTTGTCTAAATACTTGTTGTCTCTTGGCAATAGCAAATCAAACTAATTATATCTTGCACTGCCTGCACTGTGTGACCGAATTATGCAAAAACAACACTAGTTTGTTGCCACTGACACACAGCAAAATTGTCATCCTGACATCCAAGTGTGATGATACGAGTCATCAGAGCAAATAATTATACTGTTACTGTCTTATACTAAGACAAGTCAGACGAAATACTATTAGAATACATTTGCAGCGGGTGAAATGGAAGTCAATGTCCACATTTCACAAAACTAAATGGGAATACCCTCAGGGAAAGAATGACAATAGGAACCCATGGCTTCCTCATAAACGCTACATTAAAACACCTCATGAATTTTTTAAAAAGAAGTCTCCCTCCTCCTTCCACTGTGGCAGACATAACTGAAAAGTACTGAGCTTCCCGGGCTCCTCAAGTCAACTGATGTCTCCAACTTTCCCAGCCGTGAGGTATGAACACATTCAAAAAGGCCCTGTCCAAACCTCACAGAGCTGACACACAACATACTGTAATATTTATGTCACACAAGAAGAGACGAGCCTGGGAGAATATGTTGTTCTACTGCAATCCAGCTCTGGTAGCACAACATTAACTTTGTCATAAAGCATTGTGCTTTCATGAGAACAAACTTGAGGAATCAGAAAGGCTCTAGTCAACTCTAGAAGTTCATGTTTTTGTTGCAGCCACAATAAAATGAGTATCTTGTTGGTACGACCTGCCTTTTATAGTTGAGGCAGGAGTTTGGAGGTGACACAATGCAGGCAGAGATCATTTAAAAGCAGCCAGTGGTGTAAAGCAATGGGACATTCATTATATCCATCAGGGGCACATCAGGGTTTATTGTTCAATCCCATTGTTTTTGCTACAACTGCTATTGTACATACATGTTATACAGTAAAGAGCAGAAATAAAAATGTAATAACCTATAAGAACGTCAAATATTAAACAGTATTTTTGGCATTACTGTTAAACAGGTGCATTAAAATGAAAATTACCAAATAAGATTAAGGTTTTTTTTGTCATTGCTACATCAGCTAGCGAGCCTATAGCATCAACCAGGCAACAACAAAAATCGCCGGGCCCTTCATGGCACCCATGGGTGTTTTCTCTGATTGATTTTTGTATGCAACATGAAACTAGTAATAAGCTAATCTCTCCGAAGTTCTCGCTTTGATTTGAAGTACAAGAGGACACATTCCCCACAATGATGTGCCACTCAAAACCACAGGTACATTGAATAAATGTCTTTTCCTTCCATTTCCCTCACTCTCACAGGCCACAGCTCGTACACTGCAGCCTATAAGAAGAGTGACAATCCCTCTTCCTTCTCATTTTTTTTTCTGCCTTTCTTGAGTCACTCGTTCCTCACAAGTCTGTGAAGTGGGCGTCCTCGTTCTTACGCAAGCCTCCGCTTCTCGCCTGCCGGGGTCTGGTGTCTATCAACCCATCTGCCACTTCTCCAATGACACCACTTTTTCTCCTTACTCAACACACTTAGACTGGGCCAAGGTGGTGGAACCTTAATGCCATGATGGTGCCTGCTTACAGACCTTAACGCGGAAACGCTGAAAATAAACCTGCTGGATGATGACGGAAGCTCCAGCTTAAAATGATTAAACAACCACTTAACTGTAATATTGTGAAGCAGGCAGCTAGGTACTGTATATCAGTACTATAAGTACAGTATACATTTCTATATGCTCAGTTTCATTATTTTCTTTTTTTCTGTGGGGTTGCCTGAATGGTAGCAGTTGTCTGAAGCTAGGGAAAGGTGGAATGATGTAACTGAAGTCATTCTAAGTTGCTTTTGTACAAGATCATCAGCTAACTGAGCTGTAGAGGAATATGGCTGCTTGTGAAGTGTACTGAAAAAGACACGTAAACATTACTAAAAGTGGTGTCACTGTGCTGGTAGACAGAGTCTGACCTTTGCTTTCTTGGCACTGTTCATGATGTTGCCCAGATCCTCCATGTCAACCAGTGAAGGAGATTTTTTCTCATCCTGCAGGCCAGACTTCTCCTCATCACTGCTGGACTCTACCAGATACTCCTGAAACAAAAAAGGAGCACAGAAACCCTGAAATATGGTAAAAAAAAAAGAAGAAAAAAAAAGGTCAAGGACATTGTGAGACAGATGATCGAGTGAAAAACATAAATGATCCTCCAGCGTGGAGAGATTCACATATGTTCCAACCCATAACCAATTAAAAACTTGTCCATGATTAAGCGAGGGAGCCCATATGGAACGCCTTTATTGAACGTCGTTATCTCCTCTTGGCCTGCCTGATTAAATAAAAAAAACCATAAGCATATTTACGACGTTCAGAGGATTTATCACAATGTGTGCCCAGTGTCGAAGCTTCTGCCCCACATGTGCGGCGGCAGGATCAAGTGCATGAGCGGTGCAGTGGGTAGATAAATCACCATGCTCCCCTCACCACAGTTCTCAGCTACTTGTGGTTCCGGTTGAATGTCACCTCTGCTGAGTGCACCGAGTGTTGCAGACAGAGGGGAAGAAATCTCAGCTAGAGTTGGCTCTGAGGTGCCTGCTACCATGACAACTGGTCATCTGTGTGTGCTGTGATGCGTGTGTGTGTGTGTGTGTGTGTGTGTGTGTGTGTGTGTGTGTGTGTGTGTATATATATGTCTGTGTTTGTACTTGCCTTCTTGGGAAATGTGTTACATGTATTTCAGTGATTGGTGACAAAAAACTATTTTCATATTTCTCTCATGATGGACAGCGTTGACAAGTTTCATGTAAGCCATGCAGAACATTTATGACACCATGCTTACCCTTGAAAATGCACAACATAAGTGCTACTGAAAAAAGGACCTGAGAGAATAAGAAACTGAGATTAACACTCGTCTTCCTGAATCCTCATCAGATTTTAATCACACTGTTGGAGTGCAACATGAGGCCGTTAGCCCAGCCAGTCCACTCCAGCCGCCTGTGATCAGAGGTGCTTTGATATCTAAGGTGCCCTTGTAATGTTAAAAGACATCATAAGCCAGAGGACATCTTCCTTCCTTCCTTTTCACTTTCTCAGGCTCTTCTTCTTCTTATATTCACTAATGCCCACTTTCCACCAAATCAGCTCTGGTTCTTGAACCGGATCCATTTAGGGTTCTTGGAACCTTGGTGCTATCTAGAGAACCAGCTCGCGTTTCCACCAGTTTTGAGTGGAACCATAATCACCACAATCACCATAATCAAGGATATTTCATCAACTGAGGGCATTGCACAATGCACAACGGAAGTAAACAGTAGGAGCAAGATGGCGGATCACATTGATTACCTGCAAGCTTTTGTTCTGTTATTACAGATATTTGTTTTTATCCAAAAAAAAACAAGCATGGACCAACTATTAATGATAAGAAGACATAGTAGCCAAGGAGACCACTGTTGCCTTCTCCATCCTCTCCTTCCAACCTGTAGAATAGGACATGCCCACTCATGACATCACAGTTTGCAGTTCAGTACAAGGAACACCTGCTATTTTTTGGTTCCAGCTGGGAGCCAACTTTTCGGGTTCTGAACCAATTTATTTTTGGTCGAAATGCTCCGAACGGTTCAAAATTAGGTGCGCAAACCAAAACAGAACCCATTCCATGTTGGTGGAAAAGGGGGTGTTTGTCTTCACCTGCTTGCTTGTATTCTGGGTCAAGGGGGACCAGATGGAGTCTGTCTAACAGTGCACTGGGCAGAAGTAAGGTTGCAACCATCTGTTGTGTCATATCCTTTAAAACAAGGCCATTGATTTGTTCGATGGTGCGTGGTGAATGAATTAAAGAATTCACTTTGTTCAAAGCCTAATGAACATGGTTGTGTGCTTTTGTTTTGTGTTTTATTGCTAATGAGAAGCCACTCAGACTGGGTCATGCAAATCCTGTCTGTTAAAACAGAGTTTTAAATATTATATTTCAGAATCTAATGGTAATAAAAGGCTTGTTTTCAGGCACTTTTTATTGAATAGTAAACACTATCTTATTAAAATGCAAATTTTGTAAATCATTACAACCTTAGGCAGAAGCCAGGAGAGCATTTTAGGCAGGTTCTTTGCCCAAGCATAATATGGACAGACAGCTCAGTAACATCAGTTTTACAAAGTTTTCATCCACCTGACATGTGACTGTTAGAGGAAACTACATAAAGACAGAACACACAGTAGACTGCAAGTGTACAACAAACTGTCACTGTGAGAGCAGGCGAAACATGTCATCATGTCTCTCATGAATGATGCACCAAACATATAACTAATATCCATCAGACCTGTGATGTGGCAGTTATGGATTTTAAAGGTTTGTGTCAAAAAAACATTGTGTTTACGTTTAGTTTAACTAGATCAGCAATGCCTAATTCATCAACTGAGAAATGATATGTGTCAGGCAATGAACAGCTGGCCAGATCAATAGTCCCCCATTATCAATCAATCAACAAAGGGGGCTGAACCCTGGTCATTCAACTTTAAAGAGTATTTTTAACCACTAGGTGCCATTAAAAACACAATAGTGATATGTTTTTCTACCTCAGAGCTGTTATTCTGCAGGGCTGCCTCCTCCTCCTCCTCCTCCTCCTCCTCCTCCTCCTCCGCCTCCTCCTCCTGTCCCTCTGTCCTCTTGTTCTTACAGGAGCCTCCCGTCTTACAGTTCCCGCTGCAGCTCTTCTTCTCACCCTTGGCCAGGGCCTGTAGGCGGTCCAGGAACTTGACCTTCCACGCCAAGAAGTCTGCCTGGATGCTGCCATTACGGCTCTTCACCACATTACAGTCGCCCTCTCCCCTGGTCATGATTCGCATGCCGCTCAGCATCCAAAGCCACTTGTCCACATTTGTACCCACCTGGTGAGGCAAGAAAAGTGGGTTGAATCAGGTTTAAACAACTAACGTCTAAATAGTTACTAAATCCTGACCAAGCTGCATGTTAAGTCAGTTTTGGACCTGGAATATGCTTCCCACTACTGAGCTACAGCTTGTAGCTTTGAATATTCTTTGAATAACTGAAAGCAGTATTATTATTCTGACAGAACTTAATATGGAAACCATGTCTTACTGTATTATAGTGGCCAACATAGACAGAGTTGCCAAGACCAAACACTGCATATCTGAGGCCTTTGAGGTAGGTCTTCCCGTATCTGAAGTCAGTGGACGCCTCCTCCAGCCACTTGCAGAACCACTCGGCGTTCTCTGTGGGTGCTCCGTCAGTGTAGGTCGCCACAAGAAACACGCACACCGACTTGTTGGTGCACTGAATGGCGAGATAAACACAACAGTTTAGTCAAGGAAAGACGACTTGCCAGCATGCACGTCTTCAGTAATTATTATGGAAGCTATGTGATAAATGATTACACACAATTGATTCTGCCGACTCGCCTCCAAGACTAAAATTTAATATAAATGACAGCAGAAATCAATCTAGATTAAATCTGAAGTTAGTACACATCGTCTCCTTGGCCTTGTGTAAATAAACAGAAAACTTCAGGAGTGAGTCTCATGTCTAACAGGGTCTAAACTGCCAACCAAATAGTGTCTTCTTGACTGATGGCTGGCCAGTGAGTCAGAACACTGAGGATCAGCTGCATCCAGGGAGCGACCGGGGCCCGCCATCATTCCTCTTTCCCATCACTGAATACTGTATCACTGCCCTATTGAACAAATAGCGATTTTCTCTCCCGCTGCCAACCAGTCTCCTATTCATCTCTCAATGCACCGCACGCTGCCTGTGCCCACAAAATAAAAAGGGAACGCTGATGAAAATAATCCATCTTTCTTCAGCTGAGCAGGACTCGTGGAACACATTTGTCCTCTGTGCCAGCCGTTTGAAAAAAATCAAAATCAGTGAAAAATGGAGGAAAGGCTGAGATGGAACATTACAGAACTTGAGGCTTACTGTGCTGTTTGTTGTCAAGCTTTCAATAAAAAAAAACAGTTCTGATTTATTTTACTTTGATTAATTCTGTTTTAATTAAGCCTTGCCTGTAAGTACATGTAGCAAATTACATTTTAGAGATTTAATTAACACCCTAGAGGAAATTCTTAGTACTGTATATACAGCATGCAGCTGCAACAATTACTAGATGCATTAATTAATCACTTGAATTATACAATATCAAAATGAAGGGTTATGTAGTGAGGAGCAGCTCTGAAGTTGACCGCGGTTTAGGTTCTTGTTCGAGGACACAATCTCTTAAACTGACATCCTCAAGTTGAGGGCTTTACTGCATGCCTCTACACTCCGCTGTCCTTTACTCAACAAGGAAAAAGCATCTTCTCTTTGGACCCGGCTTACCTCATCAGCAAGTTGATCATCTGGATCATAGTCTTTCATGTCAATCACCTCTGCTGGTATACCCAAAGTCTTCACCTCCTCTGACAGCTCTTTTGCAAAGCCCTGAACAAATGAAGAGTCTCAGCTGATGCTCATCAGACATCTCAGAATGGTACATTTAGCCTATAATGTGTGAGCTGCAAATATGTCTAGCCTTAAACTACTCGATCATGACTGGAATTTCACTTTTGATTATGGGTGACACATTGGTTTACACATGGTTATGGTTTACTAGGTCCACCTCTTTAGCCCTGAATTAAATCCTAGTTTTGTGAAATTTATAGTGTTCAGAGATTGATTAATTCAACTCTGTGGTCATTTTGGAGGACACATTTAGTGGTGTTCTTACACTTGACTGTATTACTACTTTTCGAGTTTCTAATATTTTGTCTACTCCAGTTTATAGAAAGTAGTGGGGTAGAATATCAAGAACACTGTTTATCTGTATCCCTGTTTTTTTACATTAGCCTATATTATAGGCTCATCTTGTCTATATGTTAACATTATAGACCAGTGAAATTCAGTATCTGTACCTTTGCTGTTCCAGTTTGTGAGCCGTAGAAGATTTTAACTCCTGACACGTGAACCACAGAGTCTCTGTCATTATTCTTCACAGCTTTGGAGACCAACGAGCCGGCGTCTTTGGAGAAGCTTTTCTAAAAGCACACAGAGGAAGTCAGTTACTGCAAAGCCAAATAAATGACAGGTGGTGTTGCATGTGGAGTTTCCCTTTCATGCAAGGACAAAGATCTTAAATGTTTGGACACGTGAGAAGTGCCCAAACACTGAAAACCAGCAGCCACTGACAACACAGTTTTACAACAATCAGCACTCTTGGAAATACAAACAGGACAATATGTCTACACATAAGTGAAGGTGCTCACCTTCTTCAGTGCCATTTTCAGTGAGAACCAGACCCCAAAGACAAGTGCAGCAGCTGAATACAAGTACAGCCTGTTGTGCCATATCGACATGAAATAGCTCTCACTGGGACTGTGGTCATTCTGTGAGCCTGGAGAGAGAAAAGACATAAAACTGAGTACTCTGTTTTCAGACAAGTGATACAAATATTAAAGGTTAGCTAACTTCGCTACGTGTACAAATACACCGCAAATACAATACATGGTTTTGACAGACAGCGACTAATCATAAAGCAGCAAAAAGACAACAGGATTAAACCCCAACCTTAGTTCACCTGCAGCACATAAAAGGCGGCTGAAAGGCTAGCAATACATGCTAGCTAACAATGGCACTGACGTTAGCTAAAACAAAACGTAAAGTTAGTTTCCAGTTTTGTTAAGATTTTAACCCTAACCCTAACCCTAAATAAGCTCACCTTTAGTATCCGAGGTAGACACACGACTTGTGAAAAGCAAAATAATTACGAAGAAACTCAGCATCGCTGCAAACGGTTTATCAAAATACACAGTCCTCTGCAGGTGATGCTGCGTGCAACCATGTTGTTTGGCCGATGAGCATGCTGGGAAGTGTAGTTGTATTGTTGACGTTACTCTCGAAGCAGTCTACGCGACTTTCAAAGCAGCAAAAATATATATCGATCCCTCGACAAAAACCACGTGTCCAGCACGGACGAGGCCTTGTTTCCTCTTATAATTTGTCGATTCGTCGTTACGTCTTTACACCTCCTCTGCCTAATTTTAAGTTTTATTTTGTATTTCTTCACCGGAAGTATTGCTATTATAATATTTCTTGCTTGACGTTCATCTCTGTCTATTTAGATCATTTTGTTTATTTAGTGTGGTATTGTGTCAGCCTTAATTCTTTGTAAAGTCGATGGCTGTCGTGATACCTTGAAGCTGGTGGTGTCGCCTGACCGGTGTATTCAGAAGTATGAGTGTTTACTGCCCTCTAGCGGTCACAGAGAGAGGAACAGCAACATTAATTTAGTCACAGTAGCGTAAATGCGGACGTGATAGCATGCTAACACTTCCGGTTAATACTTTCAAAATACAGTGACCAAACTGAATCATTCAGAAACGAAGGAACATAAATGATTGTGTTAAGTATAAGTTTTCTCTTGTGGTTACAGTAGGAGGGTACAACTCCACATTCATCAGTGGGAATAACACAGATAGTAACATTTTTACTATTCTTTAGAAGTCATAGTCATGTTAGTACTAATGTTAATAGTATTTGTATTAATAATGTACACTTTGCTGTCAAACAACATTCAAATAAATAATTCGTGAACATTTTGTTTACATTTAGGGCTAGACTCTCATATTTATGATCATGAATTCGTTTTTTACGAAAATGAAATAATCTTAAACATTATTTCAATGTTTGTTCTGTTTTTTTAAATATAATAAGTCGCTAAATTATTAAAATCGACTGAAGAAACAAACCGGAACTGTTGTTTAACGTCGATGTTTCACAGCGGACTCTCCTGAGAAACGCACTCGGGGCACATCTACGACGTTGTTATCTGAGAGCATATTTTACTTGTAAACAGCAGCCTGGATAGAGCAGAGTTTGTCTAACAAACATCAATATGTCTATATTTACGCCAACAAATCAAATACGGCTGACAAATGTGGCGGTGGTGAGGATGAAAAAAGGAGGAAAGCGGTTTGAAATCGCCTGCTACAAGAATAAAGTTGTGAGCTGGAGATCAGGAGCGTGAGTAACGTTAAATGTTAACACCGACGATGTTTAAGATATTTTAATAATAGCTACTAAAACATCTTGTGTATTATCTGTTAATCTAATGTGCTGGTTTGCTTTATAAATGTGCGATTAAATCCACCTGTCTGTCAGTTTAATGCTTCTGGATGCTCCGTTATAGACAGCTAAAAAAAACTAGCGAGGACAAACATGTGAACGTCCAAACATTGTGTTTCCTTCCAGAGAGAAAGACCTGGATGAGGTTTTGCAGACACACTCTGTTTTCGTTAATGTGTCCAAAGGCCAGGTGGCTAAGAGGGATGACTTGACCAAAGCTTTTGGGACTGATGATCTGACAGAAATCTGTAAACAGGTGAGAAATATTCTCCTGACCTGCCCACCTTTTATTCTCACTGTATCATCATCAAAGGCCTGTAACAGTGTTCACCTTCACCCTCACCTTTTATCTGCTGTTTCCTTCCTGTTTTCCCCTCCTTTTTCTTTTGGACAGATCCTGACCAAAGGAGAGCTCCAAGTGTCAGACAAGGAAAGGCACTCTCAGCTGGAGACGATGTTCAGGGACATTGCGACTATTGTGGCAGAGAAGTGTGTCAACCCTGAGACCAAGAGGCCGTATACAGTCAGTCTCATTGAGCGGGCGATGAAGGACATCCACTACTCTGTCAAGGCCAGCAAGAGCACTAAACAGCAGGTGAAGAGACACATGCTTAGTTTACTTTCTCACCATTATAAACAAGACAAAGAAGTGTTTCCTGTGTATAGAATTTATTTGAGCTGCCGTTCCACAAAGATGGAAGTATGTGTGGAAATGTACCCAAATTTGGTGACTGATTGAAATGTCTATTGAAATGGTGCATTTATGTGTAATTGTTTAGACTGGAAAAATGATTTCCTAATCAGGAAGTTAGCTTGTGCATGCAATGATGTTTTGCTTTGACCACCACAAAAGCACATTATTAATCTGTTGGAGACACTGCAAAGAATTAATACACACTGACAGCTATTTCCTGGAGCCAATGTCCATAAATACATAAATATCATTGGTTTCTAATTAGCTATCATATCATCCTGCAATGTTTTCTTTTCATGTAGCACCCTGGAGTGACTATGCTGGTGCAGTTACAGTTGGCATTGATGCATTTAACACAGCACTCTTGAGATGGGTGTTGTTATTGTTGACATGGTCAGGTTTTGGGAAAGACGTAGCAGCCACCTTAAAGTTCTGTATGCAGGAGAAATCGAGCTGCAAGAGTCTTTGATGTTTCTTCCTTCACTTTATTCTGGCCTTCATTACAGAGAATGATGATCCTTTTGTATGACCTTGACAAACCGATCTGTCCCTTTGTCCCCAGGCTCTGGAAGTGATCCGGCAGCTGAAGGAGACCATGGAGATCCAGAGAGCCCACATGAGGCTGCGTCTGGTGCTGCCAGCCAAGGAAGCCAAGAGGCTGAAGGAGAAGCTGAAACCGCTCCTGCAGGTCGTGGAGAGTGAAGACTTTGATGAGGAGCTGGAAATGGTGAGGAACGTGTGTTTGTGGGTGTGATTAAATCATCTCTACAGTCCCTGAATAATATGACACAAATATATATTCCAGACTGTGCACACTTGTACTTTCTCTGCCTTCTGTTTTGTAAAATTTCCATTCTCTCTGTGTTAACTGATACCTTTATTTCTCTTCCGTGCCCCCTTCCTTCTTCTCCTCATCCTCCAGGTGTGTCTGGTGGATCCCGGCTGCTTCAGGGAGATCGATGAGCTGATCCGCTGTGAGACTAAAGGCCGAGGTTCTCTGGAGGTTCTCAGTCTGAAGGATGTGGAGGAGGGAGATGAGAAACTGTAGTAACCCAACCAGTCAGGACTCTGCACCTTACCCACACTAACATGCTGCGGCACACAAACTGCAAACTCTATATTTACGAAGAAACTCATACTAATTTCAGCCTATTTCCCAGCTTCTCTATGTTTAAAGGATTTATTTGACTATTAATATTTGCCAGATTTGCATGCTGGGTGGAATGTATTTTGAAAATATGTTTGAGCATCATACCTAAACTTGCAGGTCAGTAAATAGTTCTGGCCTGCATTCACTTATTTATTCAGTATTTTTATTTCAGTACCTCTTGACCATTAACAGAACTTCTGGACAAGCTTGTGTCTGCCTTCCATCAGACTTTGTGTGCCACATGGTCATGCTCAATATGCCAATTTTATGGATAATTTCTTTAACCCAATAATATATATTTTGTCATAATGAATGAGTTTGCTCTGTAGCAAATAAATAAGTAACAAAATGTTTTCTTTTTCGTCCATACACAGTGATTCTCCCAACATATGCACAGCTGATTTGAAAACAAATGAAAGCACAGTATTGCAGAACTCCAAGCCCAAATATGTTGCAGCTCATACACCCATGAACCCTTTATGAAAAAGTGCTGTACAGAGCACAATATAGAATTACATAGATATTATCTTGACTATTGTACCATGATTTATATCCTCGGTGTTCAGAAAAGGCTACAATACAGGAGTAACTTTTTTACAAATGAAATGTGGAGCTCTCCCCCAAGAGTTTGACATTGTTTTGTTTTTTCAGCTCAAACTGAGCAATAGAAAAATGTAGTTTCTTTGAAACTCAAGCAGTACGTCATACACTGTAAACTATGATTTGAAATAGTTGCAAAGTTGTAATATGAAACACACAAAACAAGTCCAGAGGGGTATAACTGCAGAAATATGGTCACAAAGACCCCAAGTATCAAGTCAAGTCACTAAAATAAATTTTATTTGATGGTTTTGACTCAACTTCTTCTCATATTTCAACAGGAGTATAGGGTGTAGAATCATCTCTAAATCAGAAATGTTTGAAGTTTAGCTCCTCTGAGTTAAAAGAAAAAAGATATCATGCAAAAATAGGCAACGTGCAACATGAGGAAAAACTGATGTTTTCCTCTCAGGTTTCATGTTAGACCTCCACTGTAAACAGAGTGAAAGTGCACTCAAGAACTGTGTTCTTTATTCTGCAAAGTGTACTGACTGCCCCATGATATACCTGCTAAACATTGGTCTAAATCTGAAAATAGAAGTCTGAAAAGTGCAGTTTTACAGCCTACTGTGAATAATTTGTAAAGATATCAACCTACTCACAAGACATTCACTGGTTCCTCTCCATCATGTGTTCTCTTTTTTTTTTTTTAAAAAGAAGAATTGTCAAAAATAGATGGTTGCAGTATATGTTTCAAAATTACTGCTCTGGTTAAACCAGTATAATGCACAACTTAAGGAACTTTTGTAAACAAATATTTCTGAATCATTTGCAATGCTTTATTCCACAGTGTCCTTTTGTGCAGAATTCATCTCAGATGTAAACATTTGTGCCACTTTCAACAAAACAAATATGAAATTGCAATACTCTAATGTAGGGCAATGTATCTGTGCAATACAGTATTAACTCATTTACATTCAAGCCATTACACCTAAAAGTATCACGGCTGTAATGTCTTCATTTCAGTTAAGTATCAATAATTGCATCAAGTAAAGCAAACAGACAGTGGTATTGAATTGGGGAAATGAGGACTGAATGTAAAACAATAATATACAGTATATACAGTGTGTTAGCTTCAATAGAAATGGAAGAAACACAGCAGAACAAGATGTAAATTCTAAGTCCTACCCACATCCCTATCAATACAACTAGCTACATGACACATCGCTGTGCTTGTACTTTCTAAAGTTAAGTTCATGCTTAGTTAATCCAGTGCATCATTACTCAACATGCAGACAGAAGTCTTCCTCTGCTGTTAAATCTATCCAGTCATTTCACACATAAATGATTTTCCAGTTCAGTCACTCACACTCAAACATTAATATTACATCACAGTCCCCTCAGAGAGGCTCTGATCTGCGTTCATACTGGCTGTGCGTGAACGTAGTCCTGTTGATCCTGCTCAGTGGGTGATTAGCCTCCTCTTCTACGTTCGGGTACCTGCTCCCTTCAGGCTGCTGTGCCTGCGTCTCACCAGTGGGGCATCTGGTGGTGAGGAACACCCCTCCGGCCAGCATCAGAGCAAAGGAGATCCATCCGAGGTAGAGCGCAGGTCCCCAGTCTCTTCTCAGCAGCACAGCACCCTCCAGTGGCTGACTGGTGTGATGGCACGTCCAGGCTGTGGGGACAAGCAACAGGATCCCAGACAAAACAAAGAGAGCACCAGAAAACACTTTGATCTGGCCGCGCATAGGGAACCACACCGCCCCCGCTGCTCCAATCACCGAAGCAAAAGCCCCGGCTCCGATGGCTGCCATGATGAGGGCCCTCCACGTCCGAAAACTTCCAGAAAGAGTCATGAGAGACTGGTAGAAGGAGCAGTGCAGGCTGCCATCGTGGGCCAAGTCCCAGTGATCCCATTCCAGCCACACCCCATCCCAGTAGGCAGGCAGAGTGGCCGTGGTGTTGTCCAGGGTGCTGCTCACCTTCCACAGGGCCAGGCAGCGTGTCAGAATGGCACAAAGCCACCCTGTGAGGGCCAGACCGAGGGCAGCGAGCTCCAGCTGCCGCTCCATGACTCCGGCCTGCCTGCTCCTCCTCTTCACTGCAGGCCCAACTGCCTAACCAGAAACAGCTGGCAGCAGAGCGCAGCAGGGTGGGGTGTTTTTTTAACGTGTGTGTGCATGTGCGAGGCAGAGACAATCTGGGAATGTGTGTGTGTGTGTGTGAGTAGGTGTGTGTGTGTGTGTGTGTGTGTGTGTGTGTGTGTGTGTGTGTGTTTTGCATGTCTGTTCAGAAAGGGGAAACCAGTTCTTTGGTATTCATGAAAAGGCACGGCATGGCTGCAACTGGGTGGAGGAGGGAAATCCCTGTGTTTTCTCTGCCATGGTTTCAAAACAATCCCTTTCTCCCAGTTTCTGCGGAGAGGGGAAAAACAAAGGTTCCACTGTGCTCTGACTTTTCAGCCACTATGTCATGTTTCTGAGAGAACTTGATTTAAAGAGCCACAACTTCTTACTGATAATGGGATTTGTGTTCTCCCTCTGTGGAGCTCCTAGGTGGAGAACAACAATGACACCTAATGGCACTTCATTTGATTGTGATACTTTTCTCACTGCAGAATACTGATTCAACATGGCACATGTTTACTCCACAGTGTTTATTTTGAATTCTAAGATGCAGATCACAGGCACACAAGCTTTTAGCATGTCAAATGTTCTGTTTATAATATCACTAAATATGGTGACTAAAACAAGATTAATGTCATTTTCTACTGGTTATAAATGCATACACATTCAGCTACAGGGCTACAAATCAATTCTGCAACAAAGTCATTCTTCATAAATCCATATTATGATTCATTTTGACAGATTGCAACTATATCAAAAGTTGAGATGGCACTTAATTATAGTTATATCAGACATACAGTGAAATATATTCCCCTATATGGAGATCTAATAATTCAACTGCACATTTCATGACAACCACAAAGATTGACAAACGTCTGTAAATGGCTGGTATTGACACCACTGTAACTGTATTGATAATGGTCAAATCCATGCGTCTCACCCTGAAGAAAAATGACACACCTTTTATAGTCCTTTTATATATTTAAACATGTTATGTTTTTTTAATATCTGTTGTGGAAATCAGGAAGCTGGTTAACTCGTGACTGAAGAAGTTGAGGATGTCTCACGCAGAAGCATTTATGAGAATAGAGATGAGCAGTACGAGTGAACACTGAAACTATGCTTACCCTAGTTAACGTAAGTCACGAGTCACAGAGTCTGGGGCAAAGTGCAGCCTGTCTTTCATGACCTTGGTCTCCTAGGAGACAGAGGCAGCCTCGCCTTATCAGGACAGCTGCACGCTGACCAGTCATCCTTGAAGACAGAGCTGAGCTATTGCTCTGAAACTGCTTTTGGGTTTACAAATGTGACCTGGAGAACCACTGTGTTCTATTACCTTTCAGCCTAAAGAAGGAAAAATCCTTCACAATATCTATATGATCTGTATATATTTATATATGACCAATCACATTATATCACACAGTTCAATACATTTATCCTAAAGTGGTAACTTGTGTGTGATGTGTTTTCAGCACTGATCTGTGTTCAGCCCTCAGTCCTCACTTCACACATAGTTCTTGATGGCGTAGCTGCTGTGTGTGGGTGTCCTGGCCAGTGTGTACCCACTGGAGGGGAACCTGGACCTCTGTGGTGGGCAACTTGTGCACAGAATGGTTCCCCCACAGAACAGCAGCCCAGATGTCACAAAGCCTATGTATATGGCTGCTCCGAGCTCCCTCTTCAGCACCTCAGGGACACGTGGGTTGTGGAAGTCAGTGATGATGGAGTTGGCCGTCCAGGAAACAGCTACTATGGTGGTGAGGGCTGCCAGGCAGAAGGTGCTCCCAGAGCTCAGCACCACCTGAGCCTTGATCCTCGGGTGGCTCAGGCAGTTGGTGCAGCGTGCGCCCAGGAGAAAGATAAGGAATCCCAAACATTCCAGCACCAGGCTGATGCAGATGAGGCCGCGGGTGGCCTGGAGGTCTGGCGACAGGTCCAGCAGGGCATCATAAAGCTTACACTGCAGCTGACCCGTGTACTCACTGACACAGGTCATCCACAGACCTTCCCAGAACACCTGCATGACCACCAGGTGGGTGCCGATGAATGCTGTCACCTTCCACATGGGCAGAGCGCAGATCAGGATGGTCCCAGCAAAGCCTATCATGGAAAGGCTGATACCCAGCTCCTGCAGAGCCATGGGACACTGCAGACTCTCTCACACCCTGGGAAACACAGAGGGTGGAGGGGAACAAAAACAGTTTAGTTTTTATTCAGAATGAACAGATGTAATCTCCCTTTTATCACAACTTGACATGTTGCTGCTGGAATAAAGTGATCAGTTAAGAAGGCACAGTATTTTGCTCTGGTATACTGTAAGTTTCATTCATTAATATAAAACTAAAATGTGTCCTGCATTAGGTCAACATAATGTTCATGTGTGGCTTTTCATTTCAACCTACAACAAGGGATTATGTAAACGTAAGAAATATATGATGACAAGAAAAGATACAGAGAGATAAATAGATTATGTTTTTCTGTAAAGCTGAGGAAGTTTCCTGTAACTGATGTCATTAGATAAAAATGTGGCAAAGGGCCACTAGGTAGCAGTATGTCACAAAAGACAAACACAATATCAAGGTGGATTTTGTTCTCAATTACAAAGACAGTACCTGAGGAATCAGGTGATAAATTACTGATCACTGGAGGCAACAAATTCAGGTGAAGAATCTGGGTTTTAATTTGAAAAGATGTATTCCAAAATGAGATGTTTGCAATTAGAGAAAAATAAATGAAAAAAGAGAGAAAGTGTCATCACCTGCTACAGAATAACTGCTGACATGAAATTACAATATGTCATTGAAGTTTGGTGTCGTCTTTAAACCCTCACTTACAAATAGCTGTGTTTTTTTAAGGATCAAATCCAGTGTTTTTGAATAGTTAATAGTTTAATTAATAGTTAATCAGCATGTTTATGTGGTGTTTCAGAATTGCCTTTCATTTACAAGGGATTTATCACTCTTTTAGAGTTTTACAGATCTTTTAGATTTAAAAGTATATTTTTGCTTAATAAATGATGTAATGCTAAAGGGACAGTAATGGCTGAGAACAGGATAAACATAATTTACCAACGTCTTTATCAGTTTCATTTGTGAATTTATATTTAGTGTCAATTTTCTTTTGAATAGTGAATCTTATAAATGTCTTATCAGTGTCTAATCTTTGCATCATGGCAAAGAGGAAATATAAGGTATTTTACTCAACACAATAAAAGGGTGGGATTAATGTCTGACTTCCTTGTTCAAGCCAGACAGAACGGAATTACTTCAAATATTAATGTAACATTAACACCGGGGAGGTCTTGTCATGCAAGATATTTCACTTCCCTTAAAGTTACTGGTTTGAAGAAACAGTGGAGATCTTATTGATATATCTGTGTTCCTTGTGCTCAGAAAACAGAAAGTCCCTGACAAAGCAGGAACACTAGGTGGAGAAATTGGTCATTTTGAACATTTTAAGCTCCTCAGATTCTTCCTGAGTAATTTGACCCACCCTTCTCTGTGATCCGCTAACGTGAGAAAACACAACACTCCCATCAGGTTGGTGGGACTGTGAACTAACAACATCAACACTTCAAATCAAACACACCTTTCAAAATCAACTCAAACCCAAAAATCTGAGATTCTCAGCGGGAAAATTAACTTTAAATGTGTTAAAGGAGACACATCTTTATCTTTAGATAACCGCCTTTTAATTACTTTAATCAATTTCCTCCCCAAGTATTTATCTAGCAAATGTTGACAGTGATGGGTGAAACTTTTAACATAACGTCATGCTTTACTGAACAGATCAGCCAACAGGATTTTAAGTCCTTGAGTTTGTTTCTTGGACAGAGATTTCTGGTGAGTAACCTGACAAACAGGTTCTCAGTGTTTGGTTTAAATAACCACAGGCGCATTTTTGAATGTAAACACTGAGCACGAGGGGGAAAAAAACAATAGAAAGTCATTTATTGTGAAAAAAATAGAATCACAAATATCAAAGAACAAAAAGATGCAATTACAAAATTATTTTCTTTCAACTGAAACCAACCACTTTTCCAAACATGTAAAACATAGTTTCTATAATTTAAACTACCCCTGTATACATGTCCATTACCAAGAGTAACAATAATAATATTCAAAGCAAGCAGAGCATCTTCATACATCCAGAGTTTGATTCTCTTATAAGGACAAAGTGCATTTTCATTCATCGTGGGTTGTCTGAGTGTGTGTCCTTTTCACAGTCTCCGTTTCACAGCAGCTGATTCAACTCCAAGCTTCTTTTACTTCTTGACAAAAGCAAATGACAAAAACAGTCATCAACCAGACCTCCCTTTCTCCCTTTAGAAATGTCAAATATATGTCTTTGACTCTGTAAAAGATGGGGCTGACTCCACTTGTCCTCCAGACTTGCTTTGGAGGTACTTCACAGGGGGGCTCTCATACTCTTTGGGGGGACAGTTGACACACAGAAGCCCTCCTCCCACAATTAGCATTGCCCCAGCCGCCCAGCCGATGTAAAGAGAGGCCCCGAGCTCTCTTTTCTGAGCTTCCATTAGCATAGGGTTGTAGAAGTCTGTTATGATCATGCTGGCAGTCCAGGAGACAGGGATAAAGCAGAGTAATCCACTGATGATCAGCACCACACCTGCTGCCACTGAAGCCCTCGCCTTGGCCCTCTCGTCCGGAATGAAGTTGGTGCACTTTCCACTAGTGAAAGCTATGATGAGCCCAAAGATGCCTGTGACGATGGAAACCACCACCAGAGCCCGGGCCCCCTGGAGGTCGGTGGTCAGAGCCAGCATGGAGTCATACACCTTGCACTGCATCTGGCCTGTACTCTCGACCACGCAGCTCATCCAGATGCCCTCCCACATGATCTGCGATGTCACTATGTTGGTGCCAATAAAGGCAGTGACCCGCCACATGGGTAAGGCGCAGGCAATGATCACCCCGATCCAGCCGAAAAGGGCCAGGACATAGCCCACCATCTGCATCCCCATGGAAGCCATCGTCTTCTCTCTGAGTGTCTCTAAGAAAATATATGGAGCTGATCAAGTGTTTATGTGCATCTGAAGCAGAATGAGAATGAGAGACGTGAAAGCCAAGTTAATAAGGACACGTTCCCTACCAAAGAATACCAGCCGTACAGGATTCTTGTGTGTAGAGACAATAAAAGGTTGGGGTTTCACTTATTCTTCCAGATGGAGATGAGTATTAGGTTACACCAGGTTTTCTTGGTACTCAGTACAAGGAAAAATGGATGTTTGTGACAGAATGAACCAACTTGAAAACGGAGGCAATTTGAATGCAGAGCAGAGTGCAGGGAGTGTCTGAGCACACACAGTATTGTTGACACGAGGGTTTGATGACAGAAAGGCCACAAGTCTGCAGACAGTGAGAATTAAATGAATCCATCCTGCCATTTACTACATAGACCACAGAAACAAGATATGAACAGTATTAACTGTTGCCTCTGCTCACGTAGGTCTTTGTAAGTGTAAATATAAATAATATTTGACATATTTCAAAACACCTTTATGCTGGTGATTAAGATGTGTGTAAGATGAGATTTTGCTTTCAATTTAGCTTAGTTTTATTATTAACTAAATAAACAATTTGGATTCTTTTAGTTTTAGTTTCTGATTTAAAAAAAAAAAACTATAACCATCAAGCCAAACGATCTGAATTTTCCTTGTAAATATAATTATAGGTGCTTACAACTATTAATATGCATAAAAGCATAAACACTGAAAATAAAGTATTACTGATCAAACAATATGATCAGGTATAATAACAGACTTAAAAAAGACGTTTTATATACAATGAAAGTAGAAAAATACTTTTTTTCAATTTTAATGATTCAATCATTGCTTAGTTAGCGGTGGACTATCGTGATGCATCTGTTCCACTGTTTACTCTGACATCAGTGAGTTTGACACATAATCATTGATCTGTAACTGGTTTGGGTAGATTCTCTCTATAACGGCAGAGGTCAACTTAGGAATGTGATACCAGGTAAAATGTTGCAACACAACAGGGTGTGTTCGCACCAGTGAAACACCTTGTAATGCTGTGCTGACTAATAAGATGTCTTTGGAACAAAATAGAAATGCAAAGGTATTTTCCTGGATGTCATACAATGTGGACCATAAGTGTCTGTAAACAAGTCCTCCAAATCAGCTGACAAAATGTTTGTAACTGCCCATAGAAGTGTATTCTGATCTGACAGCCCAATCGGCAGGACATCATTTGTTTGTGCCCTCCAAAACTGTTCACTGTTCAAAAATAAATCAATTTTATGATGTCAAGGTAAGGTTAGGTTTAGGCACAAACACGACTTAGTTAGATTTAGGGAAAAATTATGGTTTGGGTTCAAATAAATTACTTTGTTAAGGTTAGGGGACCTTCGTCATCATGGTAACGATAATAACCACGTGGATAAGGTTCAGGAATAACCATGGTTATCGTTAAGTGAAACTAACATTGACTTCTTGGAAATGAGAAGCGAACCGCGGTCTCTCGTGTTTAAGTCACCTGACTTCCTCCTTTGTGCCCAAAGGACAAGTCATAAATACTACGACCACAAGAGGGCTTTGACACTTGAACATATGTTGTTTTGGGGCATTTTCTGAAATGACGGATTGTGTCATTTATCTTGGGAGGACAGTCTCATTTGGACAGTTATATGTTTTCTGTGTAACTCAGCCCTGAACCTGCGAGGCCAATGTTGACATAGAGTCGACCGGTTGGGACCTGTCTACGTCATGAAATTTATTTTAAAAAAGACTCTAATCAGTGTCAGTCAGTCTCCCCCGTGTCCCCTGACCCACACACTACACTACGAGGCCACGCCTCCTACAGGTGTTGTTCCCTCACTCGTCGCATTATTTAAATTTGCTGGGAGAAAGAGGGTTCTAGCTGAATTTGAGGGTGTAGTTACACTTCAAGCTCTAAGGGACTTTGAGGGTGTTCGCATCCATTTTGGGTGAACAGTGTAGGACCCATAGCCCTTTTCATACAGAGCGATGTTAATGTTAATATAGTATATTAATTACAGTCAGTTTGTAGGTTTGTTTTCACTTTGTCACCTAAGTATTTCTTCAGTGTCATAAGATCCTAATTACATCCACAATGATTCAGTGTGATAAAAAACAAAACTGTACAAGCATTGTAGTCCCCAAACTTTGCCGTACCGACAGTGATAGGCCTACAACTTCTAGCATTCACCGGATCTGGATTTAAAACCCTGAAATTAAAGGATAAGGCTCCTTTGTGACCTTTCTGATATTCTATATTTTTCTTATTGTCAACAAATCCCATGAAAAGACCAAAACTAACTAATGAATGTATCCCATCATCAGGTGTTGTGGTGTATCCAAAGCCTGATATATCTTATACCTCTGTGCCATAGTTACTTAGTTAGTTAGTTTTGTTTATTATCCTTTCAGAAATTCCTTTTGTGTCTCCATAGAGCTCCATTGTTGTCCAAAAGCTATTAAAAGAAACATCAGTGAGCCACACAGCTGCTCTGGGTGACATGTTCCTTCCTACAATGAACATGGGCACTGGAGATTACGGTGAGTGAATCCTGCATACACTGTCCTGCTGCTTTAAACACTCACTAAAGCACCAAATGTGTATTAATTCACCTCTGAAAATAGTCCCCAAGAAAAACACAATTTATTCATATTTGAATAACATTTGCTAAAAACTACAGTGCCTAACTAGGAAAATACTTAGCCTTATATTTTAAATACACGTGTACTGTACATTTGTGACCCATATTGAAAGATTTACTTCATCAGTATGAACCAGTGTGCTCGGGCCTAAGAGCCAGAGACAGAATAGGGAAATCAGAAGGTATGGAAAGATGAAAATAATAAAATAAATATTATTTGTTTGTTTGTTTGTTTATTATATGTATTATTTTTATTTTTTTCCGTGTTTTTTATCGTGTTTGGTTATGTAGGTGTGTGTGTAAAATAAGTAAACAATAAATAATGAATAAAAAATAAAAAAGAAAGTATGGAAAGTATAGAATAATGCATGCCTTATCCTTTAAAACTGAAAGTCAGTCCTCAAATCTCATAGTCACTGTTGAATTTCAGCAGTTACTGACTGCACTGAATATTCATCTCAACACAGAAGAGGAGATGTCCCCCTCCAAAGCAATGTCTGTGGGAGAAACACATGTTGTATGCATTAGCATTTGGTCAGCAACTTAAGGGACTGCCTGATTATCTTTCATGTTCCACAGGGTGACTCAATATCAGTTATTTAGTCATTCTTTTATTCAAAAAGATGATTGTTTAAATGCTGGTGGTGTATGGGTATGGCTAAACTAACACTGTAGCCAGTTCTATTAAAAACTTTGACTGGCACTGAACACTGTGAAACTGGTTGAACTAGTTTAACACCTGCATGAATAATGCAAGAAAACTGCTGGATGTTCTTGAATAGACTTTGTTGTTACACTGTTTTCTGTTTAGTTATATTTTCCAGTTTGTGATCTCTTTGAATTCTAAACCATGACAATTTTATTTCCTGTAAGCAGTGTTACTGAAGTAAACGCAGTAAATGAAGTAAATCAGTCAGAAACATGGCACCTCAGCTTCCTTTCTGACAGCCAGCATGAAAAGATGGGTCGTCACGGCATTCCTCAACCCTTCTGATAGGATCAGGTTGAAAGACTTGCTTTGACCAACATTTTAAACATGGCTCATCATTAGATCAATGCATCTGGTGGAATATTCCAAATGTGATGCTTACAATCAATCACAGCAAAACAGAGAACAGAGTGAAACTAAAAAAAATAGGCACTTTGAAAGAAAAAATGTAATTTAGTAAATGTTTTATTAAAAATCAGTGATTTCAGTAAACAAAAGCAGTCTTTTGATATTGCTATCACACAAATATATTTGTAAAATAGTTTATACAATAAATTCACAGGAAAAACATTCAGAGGAAAATTTGGTTTGATACAAGCGTTATATAGACTAGCTCTTATTCAGTCCAGTCAGCATGCTGTGGTTTCACACCCCATCCTTGTTCTGTGTCTTTTGTTCCTCAAGAAACACTATCTCTTGCCACCACCAAAGAAATCCGAATTTCTCAAAAAATCAGTTCTCATTGTTTGTCACAATAAGTGAAACACAATTTGTGGTGCTAAAAAAAAAAAACACAACGAAGGAGCAGTCTTTCTCAGGAGAAGGGATCTCTCAGACGTAGGCTCGGCTGGTGGCTGTGGACCTGGCACCAGAGTACTTGACTGGATACTCTGGGCTCTCTTTGGGTGGGCAGGAGCTACAGAGGAGGGCACCTCCCAGGATGAGAAGCGCAGATGCGCCCCAGCCGACGTAGAGTGCAGCCCCCAGCTCTCTCCTCTGGGCGTCGGTCAGGATGGGGTTGTAGAAATCCCTGATGATGGTGTTGGCAGACCAGCAGACAGGGACTAGGACAAGAACACCGGCACAGATGAAGATGATTCCAGCAGCAACAGCCACCTTGGCTTTGGAGTGTTCATCCTCCAGAAAGTTGGTGCACTTGCCTCCCACAATGCCCAGAAGGATCCCAAAGACAGCAACGATGATGGCGATGACCACAAGAGCTCTGGCAGCCTGGAGGTCCTCGGGTAGAGCCAGCATAGAATCATAGATCTTGCACTGCATCTGGCCTGTGCTTTGCATCACACAGTTCATCCACAAGCCTTCCCAGATGATCTGCGCTGTCACAATGTTGGCTCCAATGAAGGCCGTGACCTTCCACATGGGCAGGACGCACACAATGATGGTCCCCAGGAAGCCAATGATGGTTAGGGCTAAGCCCAGCATCTGTCGTCCCATCGACACCATGATGAAGTCTTGTTAGAGTCGCTGAACAGAAGCTAAAAAGTTGAAGGTTTCAGGATTAGGTCAGCTCAGCTTGGGTTGTAGAGTTGAGTAAAGACTGTGGCACATTTTCTTTGGTTATAAGGACGTCTATGTTGAGGGTGGAGTCAGAACGTCCTTCCCTCTGACCTGAAACCAGTGGACCAGTTCCAGTACTTTACCTGCCCAACCAGATTCTTTACATTATTCGTATGAGGACAGGGAGTTTCGATGAGATCAACATCAGTCTGAAATGACTCTATGTAAATGAGGCCTGTGAAGAAGTATCACATTCTTTATTGAAACAAGGCTTTGCCAGTGGCCAACCTTTTGATTGGGCAAAAGATCAGATCCAGTCACTGGTTTCGGGTTTATAAAAAAACACCAACATGGGTGGGAGTGTCACCAGATGTCAGACGGATGGAGCATCCATTTATGGTTTCATTTTCATGATTTTACTCATTACTTTTTTTTTTTTTCCGTGAGAATGACAGTACTCACGCTGATCAATGTCACAGTTGACTGGATCACTACATAAACCTCTTTTTTGTATTTTGTCTTTATTTTCCACAAGGTTTGTCATGTCTCTTTGTTTATTTCAGAGATTTTAGTAAGATCTTCACAGTTTAGAGTGAAATGACACAGCGATTTCAATGAAATAAAGTAATGTTTTAGAAAATCCTTTGTTATAATTCTTAAAGATTTATAGAAGAAAATTTATATTGGCTTTCTTTTTAATTTCTGCCTCTCACTCACCCATACACAGACACACAGAAGGGCTCTGATCTAAAATAAATCAGAGTTAATCTTCACAGATAACATTTCATGCCGCTGCTGGTAACAATATGTTGTGATAATGACTCCAGAAACAGAAAAGTGAATATACAACAAATGTTTTATTGAAATTCTTTTCAATAATCTCAAACATAAAGTGGCATTTACAAAAAACAAACACATCACAAATCATCACCATTTACAAAATCTGCTCTGTATGACAAGGAAATAAATATATTGACACTGACATCCTTATAAAAAGCAATGCAACTGTCACAGCCCGGTTGATACAATATTTCTCTTATATCAAGACTTAAACTAGAAAGATTTCTACTTTAGAGCACAAAATCAATCCAAAAGAGAAAACAATTTTATGAAAGATGCATAATAATCAAAGGTCACAGTGATTGTTTGAGTGAATTCATTTTAAATGTATTGGAATACATACCATCCTCTAGAAATACAATATGTATTTTGGTGCAATTTTACTTTCTAATGGCATAACAAGTTCTTGAAGCCATCATGGCAGAAATCTCAGTCTTTATCCTCTTTCTGTCCTTTCAGTTTTTAGAGGTACTGTCCAGCAGAGTATGTGGGTGGTGCTGCATACGGTTTGCTGGGTATGTATGTCCCAGTGCCTGTGTATGTTCGGTTGGATGGAGGAGCATACACAGGGCCATACATTGATGGGTTTGGCACTGGGCCTGCGTAAGTGTACATTGGTGCCGGTGGGTAGCCTGGGTATCCATACATGGGTTTTTGAGGAGGGCAGGACGTGGTAAAGAGGATCCCACCGATCAGAAGAACTGCAGTAGAGGCCCAGCCCGTGTAAATGGCGGCTCCGATTTCCCTCTTCTGCGTGGCAATTGTCAAGGGGTTCTCGAAGTCTGTGATGGTGATGGCTGCAGACCAGCAGACGGGAATCAGGACCAGGATGGCAGAAACAATAATGAGACATCCGGCTATGATCACCACCTTGGCCTTTGATGAATCTTTCTTCAGGCAGCCGGTGCACTTGACTCCAATGAAGGAGATCATGAAGCCGACCAAGCCAAAGATGAGGCCGATGACGACCAGGGCTCGGGCAGCTTGCAGATCACTGGACAGGCTCATAACAGATTCATTCAGCTTGCACTGCATCTGCCCGGTGCTCTGCATCACACAGTTCATCCAGAGACCATCCCACACTATCTGGCCTGTCACGATGTTGGCTCCAATGTAGAAGGTCACTCTCCACATTGGGACCCCACAGGTCACCGCCACCCCAACAAGGCCTATAAAGCTGATGACCTGACCTGCCACTTCCTTGCCAATCCTCCCCATGGTGAAGAGGCTTTGTCTGCGGCAGGAGAGAGAAGTGTTTCAGCATACAGGTCTTGTTCTCGTTCGGAGTGACACAGCTCTCTCGCTTGTTGTTTGTCAGAGAATGTACAGGAGGAGGGCTGTCCTGTCGTCAGGTGAGTTCTTCTGGTCAAACAAGATTCCTCTTCCAAGAGCAAGAGGAGTGGCACCCTTTTTTTAAACAATGCCTTGCTTTTGTTCTCGGAAAACACACTTATGTAGATTTCTCTGCAGGCAGGCTGCGGTTATTAGATGGAGTTACAACCACCCAGTGACTTCAAAGGTCCTGAAACCAGCTCAGATTGTGAAAGATGGCAAATGATTAAATGACGTCTAGTTGTTGTTTTTACAAACAGGCTCTTTGCTAATTTAAAATAAGACTAGTAGTGGTGCATCTTAAGACAATGTTGACCCCCCACACACAACTGATAAGCAAGCACAACAACAAGCTAATGAGATTATCTCTTTATTTTATTTTAGTCTAAAAGTGTAAAGAGACTATGCAAGTCCCTGTTGTATAATAGAGAATTTTACTTTTAAGACTTTTGTTTGCTACCACAGTGAGACCATTTTGGAGGAAAGGATGGAAGGAAATTGTGAGCTTCCCTTTATTCCTTCTGCAAAGTGTTTTCATAAATTGGGATTTCTTTTGTCACTAATTGGTTTGATCAAAGGAGGCTGACATGATGTTTCTCTTAAGGTTAAATGTGGTTATATTTTCTGTTTTCTATAGCTGTCAACCACAGTATCTAAAAAACATTGGGTTAGTTAAATAAAAGGCTAAAATCATGATGCACAAATCAAAAATAGATAAGATACAAGACACACAGAATAAACACAGAATAAATTGATAAACTGATAAGTAAACAAACTGTCACTGATACTCCATTTTTCACACACCCCATACTGTGATACTGCACTAACAACCAGCTGGTGATAGCGAGGACAAAAACCATGATGGATACTCGATACTACTTTTCCACAACACACCATTTTAAAGCTCTGCAGGTTTCAAAAACTCAGAAATGGTGACAATTTTTGCTTTAGTTTAAACCAACTTATCTCTGAATAATGATGTTATTCACTTGTATTAGTGGAACAACCTCCACTCTTACAATTAATGTCAGTTTCCTTATAGGCTTCAAAGAATAGATTGCGGAGGAGGAGCCCAAGAGATAAAGAAACCCCCCAGACGTGTTGACAGTCTAGAATTTGGCCGGTTCATCCTGGATGCAGTTAGTGCATTTGCCTCTGTGGATGCTGATGAAGATCTCTGCCAGACTGAGGGCATGACAAATTGGACAGGTGTGGTCTATCTGGTCCATGGTGTGTAAATTGCTTTTTTAATTTGTAAATGAGCACCAAATTGCTACTGTATTGCTTAGGGAGGTGATTTATCCTCTATCCTGTTTCCTATGGAAACTACATCACAGCAGTAACCTCCTTGCACACCATGGTTACATTATGTCCACTGCATTGCTGCATAATCATCTCCTCAGCTTACCTTGTGGTGTGGATTTTATTCCCTCTTCTTTAATCTATTTGCTTTGAGTTTCTCAGAAGTACGTAAACTGTAATCATCCAGTGAGTATATAGTTTATTTACAGTTACAGAACATTACAAGATTCAGAAACACAGAAATATACAGTAAATGTGGAATTTGCAGGCTGTGTGAAAATGAAAAGGACAACAGATAAAAATGCATACATTTTCCTTAACCTACTGTGTTTTGCAGGAAAGAGCAATTACTGACACCCCTATTTGTTATTGAGACAGATCAATGCAAAACCTGCTTAAGTAGAAGTTACACATGAAGAAAGCTGTATTTCTTTCTGCCTTTATTTGTTAAAATATTACCATCTGAGTGACAATAAAGATAATCCTTACAAAAATCTGACTAAATATTTACACAGATTAATCATAATCATGATACAAATCCTAGTTATTTATCAACCAGCCACAATACAGTGTGGATTCAAAATGTTAAAATGCGCTTTCAGTTTAGACTGAGACATGGACATAAGCTCCTGTTTTGGTGTTTAAGAAGACAGACTTTTCTTTCAGCTCGTCATAGCAATGAAAGCACAGTGGAAACACTGATGATGGCTTCGTTCCATCTAGGTGTGACAGTGAGCCAGCCCGCACCATCCCAGGGCCCCGGTGGCACAACTAAATGGAATGAAGCCATTGTTTATGCTAATAGTTACACTTGCTTGAGAAGACAAAATGTCCACTGTGAGAAAGGTCACTTTGACACACACACTAACCACAATAAAAACTCAGGATTCAGCTCGTGGCAAGCTGTGATTTCATGCTATATTTACATTGCCATATATATATGGCAATGTAAATATAACTATAATATATAAATATTATATATATATATATATATATATATATATATATATATATGTATTTAAAGCAAACTATTATTTCTCTCTTTTGCAATTCCTGTGACCTAAAGAGTCCATGTAGGAAGTGTTAACCATCTTATACATATTCTCTTGACGTGGAGGCTGACTTCACAGGCGTGAATTTGGGTACGTAGTGGGCGTGTTCATATTTGGGCGGGCAGTTCCAACACAGTAGCCCCCCTCCCATCAGCAGCAGTGCAGCAGCCGCCCAGCCGATATACAGCGCAGCTCCTAACTCATACCTCTGGGCTTCGATCATGAGCGGGTTGTAGAAGTTGTTGATGATGGAGTTGGCAGACCAGGAGACTGGAATGAGACACAGCAACCCCGAGACGATGAACAACACTCCAGCCAGGATGCAAGCCTTCGCCTTGGATTGCTCCTCCTCGATGCAGTTAGTGCATTTCCCACCAGCGATTGACAAGATCACCCCAAAGATTCCAGTCAGGATGGAGATGACAATCATGGCACGAGCGGCCTGCAGGTCCTGGGGCAGAGCCAGCATGGAGTCATACACCTTGCACTGCATCTGGCCCGTACTCTGCACCACACAGTTCATCCACATGCCCTGCCAGATGGTCTGAGCGGTGATTATGTTGGCTCCAATGAAAGCAGTAACCTTCCACATGGGCAAGGCGCACACCACGATGACCATGAACCAGCCAATTATAGCCAGCGATACGCCAGTGATCTGAATCCCCTGAGAAACCATTTTGCCCGGCTTTGCTTCTCACACATTAAAATCCAAAAAGAAAGTGGGATGATGTGAGCTTGTATTTATAGGTTGTTGTGTGAGAAGAAGGGACACAGACATGAGGGTATGTGATACCACATGCCTCGGCTCCTATTGGCTAGAAGGAGTTTACACACAAACAGAGACCCAGTGACCTTTAGAAGTGCTGACCGGCCAGAATCCAAAGCTTCAAGGTCACATACAAACTTATCCATCAACCTTTTATTCTCTAATTCACAAAGATTTAAAAGAAGAAAGTTTGGCTACAACCCACCTTTATAAACCTTTAATCACAGTTATATCACACATGAGTAACTAAACCACCTTTTCCAAAAAAGTTTAATAACTTTGTTCACTAACACTGTACAGTAAATGTAGTATATATAAAACTTGTTCAAGAGGAAAACTGAATAAAACTGCTGTAATATGGATTTAAGTTTCAGGTCTGAATAAGAATAAAAGCCAAAACACAAGCGATCTTATTTAAAAATGTAAACATTTGCTGTAATTTTGTGAAATTTGAATTTCTAATTATACAACAACTGAAGGTGATTAAAGCACTGTTGATCATATGTGAGACAAACTACGGGGTGTGTTATTTTGTTTACAGCAAGGGGCAGTGTTGGACAGGTAATGACATTGGGAAAATGTGAGTTTCTTGTAAAAATAAAAGAAATGTACATGCATGTCATAATTCATGAGGATAATACAAATAGTCAGACTAAATTGTATTAGATGTGCATATAATCTAGAGTGTATTTTGTTGCTTTTTACATGATTATGTTGTTATTCATATAACGTCTCAATTAAGTTGAATTGTCTGCAAACACTGAAGAAACATTTTAAAAAAGAGATTTTTCTGGGTAAGTGAATTAGGAGTATTTTATAGTATACTGAGGATTTATTTTTGAGACAAGTTGATAATATGTATAATTTTGCATTACTTTTATAAAATATTTATCATTGTTGTTAGTTATTAATCAGCTAAAATCTATGGATTGTGTATAGCAGAGCCCCACCTCATGACTTCTTTCTGAAGCCTCCACTTCAGCTTAAGGTGAAGCTGTTTTAAAAACCTGTTAGACAATTTAAAAGAACATACAAAACATGATAATTCAATGTTGATAAAAAAATCTTTATTTACAGTTTCAGACAGTCACGTATAACACAGATTTTAAAATGAAATTATATGTAAAAGGCCACAAATGGATAAAAATGAAGTAAAATTTATAGAAATTCAATTCAAAGTAACATGTTAAATGTTCCAATATGAGTATGTATCTTATATCACTCCCACTGACAACACATTTTGTCACTCAGTCCACATGAACAGTTATTTGGGTGTGGTGCCCATCTCTTTATCTTGGCACTGATGAAACAAATCCTGAAGTGCTGTAACTCAACATCAAAGTATTAAACCAAACTGTGAGCGCAATAAAATCACTGTGAAATTCAAATCATACTTATTGTGGCAATATGATCAATTTCATGGACCACAAAGCATTGGATTCAAGTCTTTTTTCAGTCTCTTGGTCTTGTCATTTGGCTTTTCTCTCCTCAGACGTAGTCCTTAGGTGCAGTTGAACGGGGTGCTGTGTACTTGGCAGAGTAGTTATCCTTGGGAGGGCAGTTGGCACAGAGGAGTGCACCACCCAGGATGAGGAGGGCTGAGGCCCCCCAGCCGATGAAGAGTGCAGATCCAAGCTCCATTTTCTGAGAGCCCGGCAACAGCGGGTTGTAGAAGTCCTTTATGATGGTGTTTGCCGTCCAGCACACGGGGATGAGGCACATAACACCAGAAATGAGGAAGAGCACACCAGATGCCACGCCAATTTTGGCTTTGGAGGCCTCATCCTCCACGCAGTTGGTGCATTTACCCCCCGCGATGGCCAGGAGGATGCCGACGATACCAACCAGGATAGAGATGATGATGAGGGCGCGGGCAGCCTGGAGGTCCTGGGAAAGGGCCAGCATTGAGTCATAAACCTTGCACTGCATCTGGCCTGTGCTCTGGACCACACAGGTCATCCAGATGCCCTCCCAAGTGGTTTGAGCGGTGACGATGTTCTGGCCGATGAAGGCTGTCACTTTCCACTGGGGCAGGGCGCAGACAATGATGGTCCCAATCCAGCCAATAATGCACAGGGCAATGCCCATAATCTGCAAGCCGGCCGACACCATGTCTCCTTAGAAAGCTTCTTGCGCAGTTGTCCAAAAAAAAAAAAGGTCCAAAAGTTGTGTCTCTGGAAGTCAGTGAAGTCTTGCTTGAGAGATCCCCAAGAGTGAATGTTAGGGCAAGGTTGGAGCAGGTATTTTATACAGTTAACCCGGGAGGGGCTTGACACACATGTCACACAAAGCTGTGACGTGATAACTACCCCCACCTCCCCACTCCCAGCAGTGGGCATGCAGTGGGCATGTGTCATCATGTCAGCTTTTCTCTCTGTAATCTCTGTAAGTAATCGTTGCAGGTGGAATAACTGCACTTTGACTCACAGGTATTGAGATCGGTTTAGCAGGCTTAAAAAAAGACACCACCACCCACTTCCTCAAAGTTGTAAATTAGCCATTAGGAAGCTTTTTTGGTCCTGTTTTTCTTTTAACATGTTTTCTGTTATGTACTGCGGTAACAGCAACTGAAAATACTAGTTTCCTGTTGTCAAGTGAAAGTCGTGTGTGTACAAAATGTCAGCTTTTCAGAAACTGTGAAGAACAGCTTTGTTTAAAGATGATTACTTTTTATTTTTGAGTTCATCCAAGTCAAAACGTTTCCTAGATCTAAAGATTGTCCTTCTCAGGCTGTATAAAGGAGCACATGCTATTTTATTTGTAATTAAAACGAGAGATAAAGCAAAGATTTTTCTCAGAGTTTCAGGGTTTTCATCAAACATTGACTGTTTGGTTTGTAAAGTAGTGAATGTGTCTGATGTCAGTACAGTTCAGATCACATGTATGGAAGCCTAAAAATGGAATTGACAGATATAACTTGACTTAACTCATTTAATCATTAAGTCAAGTTATATCTGCCATTTCCATTTTTAGGCTTCCATACTTGTGATCTGAAAAAAAAGCCTTTAATAAAAAACAAAGAAGTCTCAAGTGTTGATTTGACAAAATAACTCTTTTGTCAGGATTTTGCTTGTAATGTTGTCTGTTAACCTTTGACCCTTGGTCTCTGATCTTTTCAGCTGTGGGGTGTTTCAGTTTGAGACAAAGGTAGAACATACAAACTACTTTTTTCCAAAGTTGCCCAATCGTACAGACTGAAAATTGTACAAGAGAAAACTTTTATATGTCAGAATATGTATGTAAGTGCATAAAAATACTATTCTCTTCCTTACTTCACTGTTTCTTAGTTTTAGAATTAAAGACACTGTTATGAAAATTACTAGATTAGTTGAACCCAAATTTTTGGCTTTTAACTTTTTGCAGCTATTTAAAAAAATCATCATAGCAGGAAGGCGGCATATTGTTAACATTTTTATCTTGTCCTTAATAGATAAATTACTCTGAGAAACTATAAACTACAGAATGCAGCTGGTTGGGTAAATGCTCAGACCATTCTGGTATTAATCAGTCCCAGTACCCTATTTATTGCACAAATGTAACAATCAAGCACATATTATATCCTACACTGATTACACTGATTTAAACAGACCTACTCCCACACTAGTGTAACAGAAACAAAAACAAGGACCTCAAGATTTTTAATAATGATGTCATTAAAAAAATGTAAATGATTGTTTCCTTATGAACCATATTTGTCCAATCACAATGAAGCATTTTATATGAGCATGCATGAACAGAAAAGATGTACTGTAGGTGGAAATCAAAGCTGACCTTGCAGGGATGTCAGTCCTTAAAGGCTGAACGGTTGCAGCCTTCTCCTATAGGTTGTCTTGGGAGAAAAATGTGCACTCTGCAGTCCAGGGGTCCCACTTGATTTATCGATAGTTTTCCACAGCAGCGAGAAGACAGCAGGAGGGAGATGTTGGGGAAATGGCAAACGCTATGCCAAGTGATTCCAGTTGACAGACTGTTGCAAAAAGAGGGAATAGTGAGGGGGGCAAAGAGAGGTAGAGAGAGAATCAGATTGTTTCAGAAATGAATAGAGGCAGTGTTTAAGAGCCAAAACTGCCGTTAGGACTATAATGCCTCTATTTTATCCAAGGTAGGATCATTAAAGCTACTTCGGCCTGGCTATGGAGATTGGGTTCCACACACAAGGAAGCAGGGAGGAATTTCCACAATTAAGAATCTGAGGAGAGATGGTTTCAGGGTGAGATTAGTCCTGATGTGGAGGACCTGATAGGCATCAGAGAGGCCACAATCACATGTCTCATGTTTTTGAAAAATGCACATATGGTAAACAAGATACTAATACACATGCAGCAACTTCAGTACCCTTACAAAGCACTGTATCAGATACTGAATAATCTTATATGCGCATGATATTTGTTTTAAAATCAGACTGATAGTAAAATGAAGCATCAAAATGTAGCTGGTTACTGTATGTGAAACTTTGTGTTTTTGAAAGTAGAGGGTGTGAATAGTGTCAAATTTTCAGTGTTCAGTTGATACATTTTGCTAAATTAATTAATGGTACCAGAAAACTGTAATGAAGCGTTTCCTCACTGGGGAAAATTTGGAAAAAGGGTACTATTGAGTATGTATTCACTTGGGACTGTAAAGGTGTTGGTTGAACAATAGTGATGTTCACTTTAGGGTGTCGAACACACAGGACGCTCTGATGCGGTGCATTCTTCCTTATTAAGGTTGCAGCAACAGGTGAGAGGTTTGACTCCAGCAGCCGTGAGAAAATGCCAGAGGCAGCTGAAGTGACAAGTGTCAGCAGGTAGTCTGAGGCAAGCCCAGACTTCACTGTAACGGCTGGCTTTGGCTGTCACTCAAGGGTCCAACCCTTCTGTTAAACTGGCTGGGTCATTATGCATATCAGTACAAAGTGTCTGAATTTGACTATTTAGCTTTTTCCACTACAGCCATGTTTTTTTTTTTAATTTAAAATTTATTAAGTTTCCCAAGGTTCAATTTAAATAAAGTTAATCAACAGATATAAGTATATACATATGGAAACACTACAGCCATTGTGAATGTTCAGGGTGGGAAACTTCAAGTGAGGACTTCAGATTCACAGTTATAAAATTGGGTGGCAAAGCTGGGAACAATATCTCCCATGACTGCTTGAATTTAGCAGAAAAAAAGTAAAACACAGCTTAAAATGTAATATATCTCTTTAGGTAATTTGTCCAGCATTGGGAAATGTGTTTCTAAGATATGTAAACACATTTGTTCTTAATACATTTTCATTTTCTTCGTTTCTTTTCAGTGAGAAACATGTAAAATGTTAAATGTTTGCTTGATGTTCAACAGCTTTTAGTTCCATTTAGATCATCATAAACACACCCAACACCCTTTTTTATTGTGCCTAGAATATTTAAAGAAATTGGGAGATGTGCTTTTACTTCTTTTCATGACTTCAAGACTTCTTTGCTTGTTTACTTCAAAAGTACTTGTTGTTGTTTTTGATTGCATTTACCCGGATGACACTATGTGTATGTTCTTTTTGATGTTACTATGTTGATTGTTTTGTGTCATTTAGATTGTTTAATTTATTATCATTACTATTATTTATGTATTTATTTCTTGTTTAAATGTCTGTTAATTTACTTTTAGTGTCCATGGACCCCCTTGAAAACCAGATGGTGCATCTCAAGGGGTTTATCCTGAAATGAAATCAGAAATAAATAAAGTCCAGACATGAGATATGAAGAAGGTATGTGTCTAATATGGTATGAGCCGAGGGGCTCTCTATGAAAATAATCATATTTTTTGATGTAATGAGAATCGTCCTTAGTTACACTGTTTGGGTTTTTCAAGAGATAAAAGTAGTTTCATGTATGTGTGAGTGGGAAGTATGTCTGTGTATCTGTGTGTGACGTCATCACAGCGAGCCCTGGGGCCATTGTTCAGGAACAGTCACAGTTTCAGTGGGTAATTTAAGCACAGTAAGTATCTTTGTGGGATCGTCGGTGAATCATGCGTGTTCGGACATGACACATCGTCACATGACAAAAACAGGAACCTGAAGAGATTATTAGAGATCTTTTAGAGAAGATGTGGTAAAGTACGGCATCAAAAATGTGGTTCATTTCTGTTCTAAATGACAGTGTCAGGTAAATGTGTGAATGCCAGTGTAAATGTAATATGGGCAAATATAAGGCACACACAATAGCTGTCGTGCACGTCAGGATATAAGCCACTTTGGTTGTGAAACAGGGGAGTGACTGAGGGTTTGTGTTTTGACCTGGGAGCACTTTCAGTTCCTTATTTGTGTGCTTTGTTAGTGGATGTTTTGTTATGGCCTTTTTGGCTTTGAACAAAACACAAGAACAACTTTTGCTTCCTTATTTTTTATTAATTGTGTAACTTTCTAATGTGTAACATTTCCATCACCTACCATTAGACTTCACTCTATGGGCTCACTCTATAATACTTTGTACTGCATTCTTTTTTTTAACATTAACACACATCAGTGGTGAAACAAACACAATAACAAACACAAACTAAAGAAATAAAGGTTTGAATTAAATGTAGACAGAATTGGTCACAGAGAATATTCTAAGAGTTGTTAGTATTAAGGAGTGTACTGTGAAAAAACAACAACAGCCTACAGTAGACACCAGTACCTCGCGTAAACCGGTCAGACTCGCTCCCGCTCCCATGACAGGTGAATGTTTAGCAAGGTGCTCTGCAAGTGGCTGCATGTATATTTCCAGGATATGGTCTAATCAAGTAGCTGTACCTGCAGCGAATATAATGGCCATGTTTGGTGTGGATAAAAACACTTCATCACAGAATGAACTGTTATTCAGAGATAAAGATCTAAGGAGATATACTGTACAGATCTGTTGTATCCAGCAAACAACACATACTGTATGTGCATAAGATAATAGATGTGTGCATGCATGACTCTGTAAATATAGTATGACATTGAGTGGACTGAAACTAACTGTGGTTCATTGAAAAATTAAATAATTATTTGCAGAAATGTCAGTTTCATACGTGATTCAAGTTTAATAAAAAGTCTTCACATACAAATCATGACAAAAGTTATACATAATTGCATTAAGAAAGTTCAAGTAACAATTCAACATGCTGTTCCTGAATTTTGGTGCAAAAAAACAAAGCGAGCCTCTCCACATTTTACTGTAGGTAAATCTAGTGCTTCATAAAAAAGGCATACACAATCGACTGAATAAAGATTCAAATCAAGACCCTGAAAGCTAATATTAAATTCAAATCAAGTCAAGTCAAATCTTACAGCCACACGGAGCCAATCAAAGATGTATTTTGTAATAGTGCAGTGTGTGTTGACAGATTTCTTGGAAACTCAAGTGAGGAGAATATTACAAGACCAGACAAAACTAAAACATGAATCAGTTTCTTTGTAACAGACTGAGTAAGATGTTGTTGGACCTTGAGAAAAAAGGCAGTGTTGGTGAGATGTTTTCGGTCCATAGTGTAAGATGAGATTTAGTTTTGTGAAGATTTATTTTAGAGATTACCTTCTCAGATTTAATTATTGCATTATTTAATTAATGGTAACCACATATGTATGTATGTGTGTATATGTTATATGCTGCTCGGGAACTACATAATATGGTGCACCTTGCCTGTGAGGTTAATGATGGTTAAGATTGGCGGAGTGATATGATGTTAGACAGTGACAGGATCTATGACGTTTGTGTGTGTGTGTGTTCCGTTGTCCTAATGTTGAGGCGGACATTAATAAAAAGTGGACAAAGTGAGACAGATGAAGCTGCCCTGCGCTCTTATTTTACCCTCATCCCGAGATTAGTTTTAATCTAGAAATCGTAGTTAATGCTAAGAATAACCAGCGTTACAATAGCAACACTCAAACGTCTTGGCTCAGGCTGAATCTGTGTTGTCTAAGTGCTGCTCTGCATACTATTACAGAGTAACTACACACCACTTGTCATGCACATAATATATTTGCATTGTATGTTTCATATTGATGAGTGGCATATTGTAACAATGCTGCCAGAATGGAGCAGTTTAGGGTCAGTTATGGTGTTGCATTGATTGTTTTACATGTTTTACCACTTATAGCAGAGTATTTGCATTCTTGTTTTTGCACTCTTATGTATTTAGATACACTGTGGAAAGCCTGTTACCAGGGGTGTTGACCAGGTGCAAAATTGCATGCTTAGTTAGCCGCTGCTGCATAAAGGTTAACAAACTGCCTCATCCTCCACCAATTACAAGCAGGTTTCCAGGAAGCATTAGCCAATCACGTCTGCTGTTGGGATTCAAGCTGTATCTGGTTTTATCTGACTTTGTCTGGCACTCCGAAGAGGTGCACTGTTTTCTGAACACCGGTTGTTAGACACACAAATGTTTTTTTTTTCTTTTCTTGGAAGTAGGAACTCCCTAATACTGAGCACTCCGAGTACAGGGACTGCCACCAGTCGCAAATTAAAACCAAAGGGAGAAACCATATTCGATTGATATTTTAGCACCTTGTGTGTAGGATAAATAAACTTTGGAAAGGCATCAGAAGGCTGCTTTGAAAATCACACACCTTTAACCAGCAATGCTTTTATAATAATATAAAATAATAATAATAATCTTTATTTATAGAGAACTTTTCAAACCCAAGTTACAAAGGGCTTCACACAAGGCAACACATTCAAATCAACAAATTATAAAGCCATTAGGCAAATAAGATAAAACTAATTCCATTACTGTAACATCAAAAAGACAATTCAAATTAAAAAAAATAAAACTCAAGTAAAATCAGGATATGTTCCCTGATAAAAGAACAATTTAAGAAAACATTTAGAAGATGTTCAAAGATGTTGCTGACTCAGCCAACCTGAATTTTGTGTGTAAACAGTAAAACTTTTAGTTTTTTTGAAAATATCTGATACTATCCACTATTATAGTAACTTAACAGACACAACTGAAATCCTAATCAAGGGTGTTTTCTGCAAAACCGGACAAACATAATTAACACAACACCAGCTGAATGCAGTAGTGGCTCCCCCTGCCTGTAAAAACATACACTTACAGTATAATGCACATAAACAGTTACAGTCTCCTGAAAGGATTGTGTTAGGTCTCCCAAGTGTGTCCCAGAGTGCATATGCATTGTTTCTGACCTATAATCTGTTTTAACCTTCTCTTTCTACTTCTTCACCTTGGCATCTTTTTATTATAAATACATACAACTTTTATTTCTCAAAACTAGAAAAAAATGTTTTTTCTCTACTGACATGGGATTGTTCTTAAAGGAAATTTCCATTTTTGGTATATATGTACTGTATGTACTGATCATGTGTGAAACTTGAGAATGAAAATGATCAATAGTTGCTAAATTAAAAAATGGTTTGCACTGGACTGTATACAGCACTGTCCATTTATTATCTCAGAAACTTTAAGATAAGATACTTTAATGCCATGTCAACACAGCTGATAGGAATTTGCCTCAGTGCAGCTCTTAAAACACACAGACAAAAACACACACAGAGAAGTAAATAAGGTATATAAGCAGTAAAAACATTTATATATTCAGACATACATACGTCCTAAAGTGCTTTGTGCTGCTATATTCGTTTTAAGGTGCTTGTTGCTTCGTGCTGCTGCTACCGACCTACTTTTAAAGTGCTTGTTGGCTTAATGCTTGCTCTACTATTACAAGTGCTTGTGCGTTGTGCGAAGTGTGACTTTTATTCTGCAGCGGACGTTATGATATCAAAGCAGCCATCTTCGGCGCGTGGTGCATTGAGGTCTTCTCTCTGTAGGCCAATAACACATCCAGAAATGTCTTTAAAGTTGGATTACCAGAAATGTAACAGTCACTCAAGCTGAAGTTGAAAAAGCTGAAACAGCCACATTTTCTGAACTGAAGGAAAATATTCAAGCTGATGGAAGAAATTAGGAAACATGTTTTTGATAGGGAAAATGCTTATTCTTCTCACTGATGTACAATAATACAAAATCACAATTATGTAATTTACCACTGAAATGGTCCACATGCTAAAGTTCCTGTCAGGTGTGCGTCTGTGTTTGTGTGGGAGGATGGGTGGATGTGCATGTGTGTGACTGTGGAGGGGGTTAACCGCAAGATAGCAGAGATACTCATCCTGACCACTGACCCCAGGTGACCTCTGTTAATTAGAGGAGAGCCTCTAATGACACAGAGCTCTCCTGTCAGCCAACCTCAACGGGCCTGTTGTCTATCACACAACAAGATATTTAGAGGATGCTCCCACCTGTTGAGGCATTATTTGATTCATTTAGTATTCAGCATGACAAAAGGGTGATGCTGAGTCAGATAAAGACAGAGCAGCTGTCATACAGTATGCTCTCATTCGTTTTCAAGAGAGCTGGATATTTCTGGGCCTTTTGCTCCTCACTATGCCTTTTTTTTTGTTGTTTAGATTTTCAGTTGAGCATTTCCAGCTTCAGATATAAGAGTAATTAGAATTAAACATTAAATGCGAGCTCACTGTAATGTCAGGTTTTTGTTAAATAGACTTGCTCGGAAATAAATGTTTTAGCCTAAAACTAAATGAGCCCTCTGTCCTTTGAGGCTTTGCAAAAAATGATCATTTACTAAGGAGGTATTTACTGAAGGGATAAGACGACCTACCATTAAGTCCCAGTATGTATTTATGGTTTGATGTTTGCATGGAGATTCAAAAGAGTATTATCTGCCTATGTCAGGTCATAGACTACCAGGCTGATATTCTCAGTGCACTTTTAGTTTATTTAAATATTTAACCATATATCCTCCATTTGAAGGGAAACACCTCAAACATGGCTGCTGGCAATGATGCTCAAACCAAGTGTTTTTTTTCTCTCCCAGGAGGGATTATGTAGCTGACCAACAAAAAACAAGGCCTGTCATTGTTGCTCTTTTTTCTTGCGCAGAGATCTCATTCAGATGGTGATTCAGCATTTTTCTTCAAGGTTGTCACATGTCTCATACACAGATACACATACTCTTTCTCACATTCAAAAGACTTAAAAGGAACACTGGTACAAGCATCTTTATATAGTGTAGTATAATCAGAACTGAGCACATAAATGATTGCTGTACGCATTTCTTCTGTGAGAATGTTTTGGATTTAAGACCACACTATCCTCCAGAATCTTTTATATGTATTATATATGTATTTCATATGTTTACTGTTACCTAAAACTCTACAGGTACTTGACAAAATGTGTTTTCAGGAGGAATTCTGATTTTTATGCTTTTCCCATGTGACACCAATTTCAGTTGAATGCAATTTTGTGTGTGTAATTGTAGTTTGAAGGTAAACATGATGCCACCTTAAGCTGACTCCACCTTCAGTCGTCTAAGCTTATAAAGAAGGTAGAATCTGTTTCTCCCTCTCAGTTTCTCTCTCACTAAAAGTCTTACGCAGGACTTTGAGCCAACAGGATCCGATATCGCCTTCATCTCAGGAGGGTTGAGCCTGTGGACACAGAGGGCCTTCTATCCCACAGAGCCCTGGAAGAGAGTCTTGTTCAGCTCCTTCTTCATCCCCAGCTCCGACAATGTACTCTGCAGGCTTGGAGATCCTTGGGATGATCCTGGCAGTGGCCGGCTGGCTGGGGGTGATGGTGGCCTGCGGCCTGCCCATGTGGCGGGTGGCTGCTTACATCGGTCAGAACATTGTCATCTCCCAGGTGATCTGGGAAGGCTTGTGGATGAACTGTTCGGTGCAGAGCACAGGCCAGATGCACTGCATGGTGCACGACTCCCTGCTGGGGCTGCCAGTGGACCTGCAAGCGGCTCGTGCCTTGGTCATTGTCTCCATGGTGCTGTGCATTGTGGGCATCGGCCTGTCAGTGGCCGGTGCCAAGTGCACCAACTGTAGCCGGGATGTGAGCAGTAAACCTCGGCTCGTGGTGGCTGCTGGAGTAACCTTCGTGGTGGCTGGACTGCTGCTGCTGGTGGCTGTGTCCTGGACAGCGCACGCCATCGTCCTAGGCTTTTACGACCCAATGCTGGAGGAGACGGGGAAGAGGGAGTTCGGTAATGCTCTGTACTTTGGCTGGGCTGCCTCCTGCCTGCTCATCCTAGGGGGAGCCCTGCTCTGTTGCTCTTGCCCACCCATAGCAGCTACAGCGCCGAGTGGTGGTGGCTCCATGCCTCCCCGGGTGGACTACTCACCTGTCAAGACCATGTCAGTCAATGGATACCCCAGAAGAGACTATGTATGAACATGTGACATGTGGGCGCAGATGAAGATACGATGACCAGTGTTAGAAAATTTGTGCTCAGTAGATGGATGTTTGGCAGCAGGGATGTTAATGCAGCATCTTGGGCTTGGACATTAAGCATGAATCACTGATGCATGTCTCATGATGTGTTTTTGTCACCATTTTTCTGTAGTGGTGGGCATCTTATGTTGCTTTTAATATTTTATTTCAAATATTAATACATGTTACTTGTAGATTTTGGCTTTTTTCTAAGAAACATTAAGATGGTGTCTGATCTTAAATAAATTCTCACAAAATCCATGGAGATTAATTCTGATTAAAGAACATTTTTATAAGATTATAAATAAAAGAACTCGTTCAAGAATTTACTCATTTTCAAGCCTTCTTCATAGTGAAGATACAGTTTGTAATTCTGCACTTTCATGCCACAGAGTCAGAAACTGATGCTTAAATTAAGTGTAACACAAGTTCTTTGGTATGCAGGAACAGGGGCAGATGCCAGCTGTAGAGTTCAGCAGAGCCGGAGCAATAAGAGCCGTACTGGCGCACGTCGAAATTAGGTACTTTATGTCAATGTAAATGGAGGAAAGAAACAATGAGTGGCTTGTTTCAGAAGAGCACCTTATGCTTCCCTTCCATTGTAGCCTGTCCTCCATTTGCGAGAGTGAAACTGAGATAAAAGTCTCCATCTGCAAGGGGATGTAACCTGCACTGTAACTGAGTCCGAACTGAGCCACAAAGACCCCATTGATCGGGTGTTTTGCAAGTGTTTACCTTCCTCCCCAGGTGGGATTCACTGGAATAAAAGTGTATCCAAACGCTAGAAGAGTCACTTGAAATGTTTAAAAGTCTAAATGGCAAAACAAAAGCAGGTGCTGTGAGAGAAAATGCCTCTTTGGATTTGTTGTAGACAGTTGGCGACACCTCAGCAGTATAGCAGCAGGTAGACAGTGGGCCTGCGGACAGTGGACATACAGACTTGCATGGCAATTCAGCACTCCTGGTTTACAAGCAATACTAAAAAATGAAAAGTACAAGAAACAAAGATACAGGTTGAAAATATTTCTAGTTTTGGTTTGAGCAATGAGGTTAATGATCTAAAGGATGTGCTTCTAAATATCCACAACACTCCCTCTGAGTGACAGCAGACCCTACTGGCAGGATTGTGTTACTGAGCCCAGCTGTGCAGTCATGTGTTAATAATGGGGAAAGTGCAACAGGCCAGTCAGAAAACCATAAGACCACCAGCTCCCACTTCATAGGAGTTGCAACGAAACATGATATTGTTGCTGAAACTCTGAACATTGTACAAGTAAGGTGTGGATAAATATGAGCACGTCACCAAGAGAGAGACTATAAGACATAAACTGTTACAGCTTTTGGGTTAGTAGTGCTTAGATCCTTAAAGACCCATGTTTCCTTCATGGCCTCAAGGAACCATGAGAAACCTCTGAAATAATGTTTGCACAATCATCAAATACATGTTGTGTTTAAAGGCACAGTTTGACTACAGTCACCGCATCACGTTGGTGAAGCAGCCTCTCTTTCTTTCCAATCTCTTAGTTTTTTGTAAACTGATTTATTGACAAAGGTGCTGCGCAGATTCAACACAGTGTGTGATGAGGGATCCTGGTAAAGATATTGGAGGTGTGTATTTAGGAGGGCCTTTTTCTGAGGCACGTTCAAAAGTTTAACTGTGGTTGAAACTCCTGATGCACTATGACCTTAAGAACAAGGACACTGATAAGACCCCCCATCCTTGTGCACACGTACGCAGACACGCAGCATCACAGAGCAGCACACACCCCAACATTGTTATGTAATATTTCATCATCTTGTGGTTTCTAAATGAAACTATTTCATTTTTTTATTATTAAGATCTGCTTTGTGTGGAGAGAAATAACACTATCATCATCTTTAACAAGTCTTAATGGGAGCTACTTCTAGTTACTCACTAAAACATTCTTGTCAGGCATTTTTACAGGAAAAATTCTGGATGCCATATCTCTCAAAGAAGTTTAAAAGAACTTTTCTACTGAACTCCTCACCCCCTTATTGCAATACTTGGAGTCTCTTCAGTCAGTATTTCTAACCCAGTATTTATTAAGTTTCCAAAGCGAGGTCCTGGTTTTATGACAAGATTATAGATAACACTTGAAATTTCCCCCTGCAAACATTTCATTTCCTATCTTAAGCCGCTAGAAAATGATGGCTCCAGTAAATGAAAATGTGCAGAACTTCCATATAAATTGGGATGATGTTTTTATCACATTCGTTGGAAGGATACAGAGGCTCTCCCCGGGACAGATACAAATATACCCTTCAGATAATCAGAGCACTCCCACTGGCTTCCAAAGAATTATCCCGACCCACAGAAACCCTTTTTCACCACTTCCATCATGCCTCTCCTTTCCTCTTCCTCAGCTTCAGTCATTTCATACAAAAAAGGTATTATTCAAAATAAATGAAATATGATTCACAAGCCCTTTGTACAACTGGTCTAAATAACGCAAACCATAAAATGATATTTTTGTTTGGATCAATTCTAAATATTTGACCCATGTCAGAGAGGAGTACAATGAGAAACCTCCACTTTCAATCATTCATCCACCGATCTTTACCATGACTGTTATCCTTTAACTACCCCAGACCTGAGATACACACACTCTGTTTACTCTCCCCTCACCCAAATAGGTGGGAGAACTACCGGGGCAGAGGGAGTTGAATGATTAAGCCAAGGCTGGCTTTTGGAAAGTCAAACAAGGTGGGACAGAAGACTATTTGAATTCTTCCCTGGCCAATAACCAAGTGACTCCACCTTCTGCTCTAAAGAAATCTGCTGCTTATAGCAATCAGCACTCTAGTGAACACTCACTCAATCCACTTCTGACTATTGAGATAGTGAACACACTCTGTGCACTTTGACTCAAACAGAGATCCAACATGCCTTCAGCGGGACTGGAGATACTTGGAGTGAGTCTGGCTGTCCTGGGATGGATCTCAGCCATTGTATCCTGCGCTTTGCCCATGTGGAGAGTGTCAGCTTTCATTGGGATGAACATCGTCACGGCCCAGATCACCTGGGAAGGCATCTGGATGAACTGCGTGGTCCAGAGTACAGGTCAGATGCAGTGTAAAATCCACGACTCCATGTTGGCTCTAAGTGCAGATCTTCAGGCCGCCCGCGCCCTCACTATCATCTCCATTGTGGTGGGCATTGTGGGAATCCTGGTGGCCATGATGGGGGCAAAATGCACCAACTGCGTAGAAGAAGAGTCGGCCAAGCCTCGGGTGATGATAGCCGCAGGGGTGGCCTTCATCCTGGCTTCTCTGACCCAGCTGATCCCGGTGTCGTGGTCTGCCAATACCATCATCATGGAGTTCTACAATCCAATCATACCTGAGGCACAGAAGAGGGAAATAGGTGCAGCTCTGTACCTGGGCTGGGCTGCAGCTGCATTTCTACTCATTGGAGGGTGTATCCTCTGCTCCAGCTGCCCCCCGCAACCTGAGAAAAGGTACGGGCCTCCATCGAAGATGATGTACTCGCAAACCAGGTCGATTGCCCCAAGCGGTTATGATAGGAGAGACTATGTCTGAACTTGCACCTGCTCTTTTCTCACACCTTTGCCATCATGGAAAAGACTGCTAAAAGAGACCTGGAGAGGACGGCCATTTTTGAATAATTTATACACGTCTGTCTTCATGTTGAGATGTGAAAAACTCCTATATTCATGCCACCATATAATGTATGTGTGTTTTGTGTGTAACTTTGAGGCTGTTTGAAGCACTGAGGCTAACAAACTATATGTTAGTGTTGTGGTGTGCCCTGTATTTTATACTTAATGAAAATAGTTGCATAATGTGTGATCTGGATTTAGAGAACAGGTGAATCTGCATTTGTACTTTTTTTTTTTTTTTACTGTATTGACAGTGTATGTGTTTTATAAAGAACATTCAGTTTGAAGCAAGACATTTGAGGAAGCCTGTCACGGAGCCACATAATTCACTAATTCACTAACTATACATTTTGTAAATCAGTTCATCTGAAATGTTTTGATGTCTGACATGTTACTTTTTTGATTAAAGGCTTTGTTTTATTTCAACTTAAGTTGTCTTGATCATTTAAACTTTTGACATTATTCTTTCAGGTTGTCTGTTTGAGGCTGAGAGGCTGAAACATTTGGTATTTCAAAGTTTGAGGGAAATCGTATAAAATACACATATCAGTAACTTTTTCAGGTCTATTTTTTAGCAGTGTTCATCAGAAAAAATATGTTTTTATGCCCTGAATTCTATTGCGACATCCACCACTGATCTATTACAGAGTATACATTTCAGTAAGCCTTTGGGTCATGGTAGATTGGTCAGTCGTACATTAAGCTATTCTTTTCATGACAAAACTGACACTTGAACACTGGAACAACACTGGAACAACACATTCAAAAATAGATTCAGTAAGATTTTTGTTCTTCACATCAACAGGTGCAAAGAAAATGTCTGATCCAGTGCACCCTGCATACCCAGCCATTAGGCTGACGACTGCGAGTCTACCACAGCACCTCTCCACCTGGCTGTCTCCCATGTGTCTGTTGGGTCTATGATAACAAGAACTGCTACTTTGTCAGCTTCCCCACACTCAGCTATCTGAACTGCCCTCCCAAACAATGAACCTGTTTCATGTCAGGGAGGGAGACTGGGGGGGGGGGCTGTCAACACTGGGTTACAGAATGCTGGGGGAGTGTAAGGGGCATTTCTAGGGAGACAGTCCCAGCCCCCAAAGAATTTCAAGGGCATTCAGCAGACAGGCAGAGTCATTAAGGCTCATCAAACATAACACTGTTGTCAGGTGAAAGCCTGGACCTGCAGAAAGAAGAAAGAAAGAAGCCTGGGCTAAGGAAGTGATCAAGCTAATAAACAAGAGTTATTCAGTGATTTCAGATGAAATGAACAGCTTTCTGACAAACCACGAATATGTTATACGTAGATTCTGAGAAGGTGAGATTCCATTTACAACCTGTTTCTTGACAAAGAAAAGAGTTAAGATAAATCAGTCAACTTTTTCTTGCATAACATCTACGCATAAAATTGAATACCCTTATTTTCTCACACAATAAGCCTTAATCCACCTTAGAATTGTTTCTTCGGTTATAACAACACATGCAATACTGTCCTTTCAGCTGTGAAAGGCCTCTTTGTGGCCAGGCCCATTGTGAAGCTGGCCATGTAATCTGATAGCAGAGTGTATCCAGGTCCTTCCTCCCCTTTTGGTGATGTCAGCTCCTCCAAGGACTCCTCCCCTCCACCTGATCTGCCATATAAAGGATACTGGTAAAGTCGAGGGCAACAGATCATCACACACTCACAGATGCAAGGCCTGAAATTAACTTAATTACTAGGTGGGTCTCTGGTTTACTCTTCCCCCTTTGCAGATTTTTTTTCTGTGATCTCCTCTCAGGTGTGACACACATTCAGCAGCAGAAGAGGAAGACGTTCCGGTATGTCTATAGGGCTGGAGTTGATAGGCATCTCCCTGTGCATTTTGGGATGGATTATTGCCATTGTGGCGTGCGCCCTCCCCATGTGGAGGGTGACGGCCTTCATCGGCAGCAACATTGTGACGGCTCAGATCATCTGGGAGGGCCTGTGGATGACTTGCGTGGTCCAGAGCACTGGCCAGATGCAGTGTAAGGTCTACGACTCCATGCTCGCCCTCTCCCAAGACCTCCAAGCTGCCCGCGCTCTCACCGTTATGTCCATCCTGTTAGCCATCCTGGCCGTGCTCATCGCCATCGCTGGGGCCAAGTGCACCAACTGCATTGACGACGAGGCATCCAAGGCCAAGGTGATGATCATCTCCGGTGTCTTCTTCATTGTTTCCGGGGTCATGCAGCTCATCCCTGTCTCCTGGTCGGCCAACACCATAATCAGGGACTTCTACAACCCTCTGCTTACTGACGCTCAGCGGAGGGAGCTGGGGGCTGCACTGTACATCGGCTGGGCAGCTGCTGCCCTCCTGATTCTTGGTGGCGGACTGCTTTGCTGCTCCTGTCCACCACGCGAGACCAGATACAACCCTTCACGAATGGCTTACTCTGCCCCACGGTCTGCAGGTGGCCCAGGGTTAGAAAGGAAGGACTATGTATGAATGAAGGTCAACGAGGGAAAGACATTACTGAATCTTAAACCAGCTCTCCACACCAAACTGAGGGTGTACTGAGGAAAAGAGCTCAAGGAAACAAGGAGACTCCATGATGAAGGATGTGTTTGATTTTGCCTTTAATGTTACGTATCTCTGAATTAGGCTCTTTGTTTTTCAAAGACTGAAAAAGCATGCAAAGGACATTGGAGTGGAAATTTCCTTTAATCATATTTCAAAACCAAAAGCAAAGAAAATTATGTTCTTAGTGCTCTGTCCTCTTTAAGGTCAACCCGCTTAATGTTATCATCATTGTACAATCATATACTTTTTATAAAGTGCTGGCTTCTAAATGTTTACCACTGAATATTTTTTATAAAAAAAATGCCATGACTGCTTCATGTGTCACCTTCATAAACATGGAAGAATGGGATGTGTTAAATGGTACGACAGCGTTATCAACAGGATTATGTGCTGTAAATACTGTAGCAAGAGTACCATTAATCACCTGTAACAGTCAAGACAGATGATAACTGTATTCAACGCAACTTTTAGTGCAGTTTGGGAAGGGTGGGGACGGGGGGGATGGCAGTGTGCATTGTGGCAGCACAAAAGCACCTGGGTTCATTCATAACAGGAATTATTTGTGTGTATTATATACAACTGCAGTGCATGTATCGCACAAGTGTTTTTTTTTAAAATAAACATGACTGTTTTTTAAGATACTGCATGTCTTATCTTGCTTCATTTCAAACATAAATTACCTTTTAATTTGCTTAGGCGTAAGATCACGCTCCACTTAATATTTTGTGACAGCATAATCACTCCTGCATGAGTCAGTAAGCCGGGAACAAAAATGACGAGATTAGTGCGCTCTATCCAGGTGCCTTCGTAAGAGTACCCTGCCATTCGATCCCGAGGGCTACGTTTCCAGCAACTGGCAACTTAACCACACACGCTCTAAACAATTAGCCACAGGATCAGTTAACGGGCAGAGGTGAGAACACACAGGAGTGGAGTCGCTCCAGACAGGTTACATGATTTATTCGTTTTTTAACCTTTAGCTTGCATTACTTCTTTCCAACACTCTGCCACATACTTATACCATTGCACTCATTCATTTGTGGGAGCTGCCCTGTAACACGACAGACTTCTGGCTACTGTACAGGACATACTGGTAAAATTAGAAGTGCCTTTCAAAAGCACAGTGTATTTTTTGCTCCAAGTCGTCCAGTGAACCAGATTGTTCCAGCTTGAAGCCAGCAGGCAGTCTACAGAATATTTCTAACTTCCCTTCAATCTTCCACTGTCCTGTTTTACATGCTATCTCTGTGATCTTTATTTAATGAGAGAAGCAGCACGTAGTTATCTCGACTCATTCAAAAGACCAATCAGCCAGAGTTTCCATGATAGATGCGAGTCAGGCCTTTCAGTCGAGTTTCAAAAACACATGCAGTCACACCTGACAAAGGCTGCGACTTCAAATATTAATGAACATCTCATAGTAAATATGGGAGAGGTCCCTTGGTGCTATCACATTGCTTTTCAACTGTTGTCTCTTACTCCCATATCAGTGTCGCCTCTAACAAAAGACAGGGAACTGCCTGACATCTGGTCATGATTACAGCAGCTACAGATTAGAGCTCATTTAAATTCTAATGAGTGTTCGAGAAGTTTACATTTCAAGGGTTGTTTTGTGACTTTTGAGGCATATAACAGTCAATTACATGCATCAATACAAAAAGATTTCCTACTGCCAAGATTTTTTAAGACAATATGACAAATGAGGAAATATCTAGTTTAGTTTGTACCTTTGCCAAAACAAGTTAATTTCATAAAGTCAGATTGTCAAATGCTGTAATGTAATGTATGTCATGACAAATGCATATAATGCAAACTATGGCCTGTTGTGTGAAGATTTTTAGTAAAGTTTCGACATTCATTTAGGCTACAGTTATTTACTTGCTGATTAAAACAAAAAATGAAAGCACATTTCCCCCCACTTATCCTGAAATACAAGTTTACTCAACTTATATAGAAATTAAACAAATTACAACACCACTCCACATTTTAAAATCTTGTTGTTGTTTTTTTTACAAACTGGCTTCTAAATGACGAAAAACACAGTTTCTTAGTTTAAACATCCTTTTATTCTGCGGCTAAATGACATCTGATGATCTGCTACAGTAAGCAGGCCAGTGTCAGACGTCACATAACACTAACCTAAGCACACAGTAACTCAGTGCAAACCATAAAATATAGAGCAAATAAATTGAGCTCTTTCCACAGAGGCGTGACGGAGCATCATGATGGCAAAGCAGTGAGCAGCACTTCCTGTGTGCTGTTCCAGTGAGTTGTCTGAGACCCTCAGGCATGTTTGGTCATCGTTAAGCTAATCATTGATTCTTACACAGGTGTACTTCGCAGCCATCCAAAAACACTCCGGCAAATGGTAGCATATCAAATTAAACTCTTCATTTTCATTTGAAATATTTAAAGTGTGAGTGTGCGGGGGAAGGAGTGAGGTTTTCATGTTTTGACAAGAAACAACAACAGCCAAACAAAACTATAAAGCAAACTGTGGCCCAGTAAACCAAAAGATCCTGATGCTGTGATGAAACTGAATCTCATCAAATACCTAAACCTGGCCGACTGAAAAAAAAGAAAGATCAAAGGAAAGAAAAAAGGTATTCGGTGAGCCTCTCTGGTCATGCTCTGCTGGCTCTGGCCAAACTCTGGTCACATGACCGATACTGGGGAATGTGAAGGGCAGAGAGGTTGCCTGGCACCTGAAGTCAGAAAGAGAAAGCAACCCCCCCCCCTCCCTGAAGATAACACAGGCTCACTGTGTCCACTCAGTGGGAACGGAAACTCACTGAGGTTTCTTACCTGCAACGGCAAGAAATCCAAATCTAAACCACGACAGACCCACAAAGGAATTGATTCAACAAGAACGCTCCTCTCGGAATCAAAGTTACAGAACCATAAAAGGTTCTTCTGTTTCTCAGCAAGAACCATTTTCTACCAAAGTCCACTGAGTTTTATCATGAAAAGCTGGGAACTGCTGTTCGAGCCACAGTCCTCAGTATAAAACCCCATCAGGAAGTTATTTTCTAAAAACCCTGATATTTACTGTTATCCATACACAAATACACCCAAATGACTCACATTTTCCTAATCAGGAATTTATTTTCCTCAAAACTCTGACTTTCACTGTCATCCACAAACATACCTGAACTACTCACATCTCCCTTTAGCACTTCTTTCTCTCACGTTGTGTCTTTCTGTGCTGGTTGCTGCCTTGCATGTTGGTATGAGTTTATTCTACTGCTGCTTTATTTTTGGAAGTCATTCTCTGTCACTGTCAACGACATGTTCAAAACATTAATGTAAGGTTTGTTCACTGTGAATCAGTCATTGATGGTATATCATAGACATGAGACCTGGCTACTCTTGGTTCCACCTCAAAGTTTTGCATGTCCAGGAAATCACAGGACAATACAACAGTCCGGCATCAAGGACTGCTGAGACTGCATCACACAGTGGTGTTGACTACTTCCTGGTGACTTTTGAAGCTTACATTATCAAAATTATTACATTATTATTATTACATTTATTGTGGATATTTTGCCAAACTCAAACGACTGTTTTAATACTCTTTAAACTTTGCAGTTATCACATTGTTTCTGCACAACTTTAATTTTTTGAATCTCAAGTATGAATTCATTATAAACAATCTTAAATGCTGTAAGAATAACTCTTAACTGTTTTAAAATCTCCTCTTTAATAAGAATAAACTGAACTTTACATTGGTTTGTGGTAGTTTTTGACTTCTTGTAGTGCTATGGAGCAGTTTTTTTAATGAGTGGGTCTCCATTTTGTTTATCTCGTGCGCTACCAATTGTTGATAATTGTCATGTCTCGGTTGTGTTAAGTTTCATGTCTGTCATGTTTCTGTTTCCTGTTCCGGCGTGTCTGTTTTATTTTGGAAAGTCTACCTTCCCTCTCGTTTCAGGTCCCTTTACTTCCTGCCATTGTGTGTTTCCCGCCTGTGTGATTGTCTGCCCCGCCCTGATTGTTTCCACCTGTTCCCCTTTTCCTCTTGTGTATATATTGTCGGCGTTTTCCTTTGTCTCGTTGCCAGATCGTAGCTTGTGTCCAAGCCTTCATGTCATGCTCTTGTTACCTCGACATTGCTGGATGTAAGAACTCTTTATTCTTAAATAAAACCTTTAAAAACTCTGTTCTGGGCGTCCTGCATTTGGGTCTACCTGCTTTGTCTGCTGGCGTAAAATAAATTAAAAAAAAAAAAGACCTGTAAACTCTTTTCTGTCCAGTAGAAAAACCTCCAGTTACTCAGAGCTACCAGAGCTTCATGATGATCCAGTCAGAGTCTGAGGAAGTGCCAGGATTGTAACTATTTTTGATGTTTTTTGAGGCAGTTTTTGTGTGTAGTAATAAAACTAATATGTTACTGGCAGTAAGCAGAAAAAACACATCAACAAAACTGCTACAATATACGCCGTCAGGTCTGTTATGAATGTGTGGAGATTGGACTGCATGGGCTGACATTACATTCCTGGCCCTGAATTATTGTCCCAGTCAGAGAAAGAAGTTCAGGACCAAGCAGCTGATCCATTAAATCTCTGAAGTGATCATAAATAATACTGAGGTTTGTCTTTACCAAAATGTTCTGAGGAAGTCAAGGGAGGGTGTCTCCGCGGGTATGTTTGGGTCAGGTTGCAATATCCCGGTGTGTGTGTGTGTGTGTGTGTGTGTTTGTAGCATCTGTGTATTTTTGGTGGAACGTCAGCCTATTAGGTCATTGGTGAGGCAGATATGAGCTAACCAAGCTGCTGATAAAGTTCCCATTCTGATGAAAAGAACAGGTCCCTCCCTCACATTCCAGCAGTGTATCTTCCAACTGAGATAACAGAGATAAGAAACGCTCACTCTCATCACTTTTCAGTTTTGCGGTAGAATTTATCAGGTTAAAGCCAGTTTGGGGTGACAGTAACCTAATGAGAGAGGAAGCTAGGTCACTGGTTCCAATGAATTGGTAAAATGTGGGTAGGAGAGTAAAGTGAGTAACATTCTCCACTCACTGAACAGCTACTGGCAGAGAAGAGTTGAGCAAGGCCCTTAAAAACGAAATGTCACACCAAAAGACAAACATAGTGCACTTAATCAGATGGAGGCCATTCAAAAAATCCTTTAGACAGATTTGAGGGTCTTAATGTTCAAATTTGAAGGAGAAGTTGATTAAAGTCTGATTAAACACACATTACCGTTTTCATACAAATATAATATTCTTCCTCATTTCTAAAATGCTCCTCTAAAACACATGAGGTGGAGGGGAGTGCAATAAAAAGAATCTGTCATGGCACTATAAGAGTGTTTTGCTCAAATAAACAATCAGAGAAAAATATTCTGCTGCCCTCAAGTGGCCATACTGAAAATCTACAAGATTCTTCAATTGCAGCTGCTGTTCCTGTGCAGTATCTGATGTGACTAAACTTGAGTTTTATGTAAGCTGACATTTATTCTTCAAGTTGTTAACCAGACTTTAATAGTGCAACTGTGTATATTTGTTAAATTATTGTCAGAGAATATGAAAAGCTTCTTCTTAAAGTTAATTTTCTGATGTGTGCCAAAAAAATAAACAACCCAGAAACTGCACTGTTCATGGTACTGCTGCCAAAAATGATGCTTTTTTGAAGAGTTTATGCTCAGCATCTTGGAGCCCCGAAACTAAAACAAAATACAGTAGAGGATTATTAGACAAGTTGAAAAAATATAACTGAATACATCAATAAATAATACCGTTAATTAATTAATTAAATTGAGTGTAAAAAGAAATATAAAGCTTTATAGCTTTACTTTTACCACCTATCATTTGGTAAAAAAAGCAAAAAGCTTTTTATTATTTTACTTTACCAACAATCAGTGGATACATTTTTTTTTTCTATGAATGTTTTGTATTTTCATTCCATGCACTACTACAGTTCAAAAACACTGGTGAAGGACAAATCTTTGTCCAGCCCATGTGGACTAAAAACATAGAAATGTACATACATTTAAAGCACCGGCCGGTGGGATTCATAACAAACTGTGAGCCACAGACCGCACAGTATGGGCAATACATAAAGTCTTTTGCACACAAATCTTACAGCTTTTAGGTTTGTAGACATACGCAAATCTTAAGAATGCCAGCATGCCTACTGCAGATTATCTTTGTCACAGATTGATAAAATCCAATCACATCATTCACAAGCCTCTTAAACCCCCCAAGCAGTAATCAGAGTAAGACGATAACTTTTCTAATTATGTCAACAAACACTTAAAAGGCTTTGCAACGACTGTGGAGAGAGAGTACTTGCTGTTGATCTGGGTTTTGTGTACACAGGAGAAAAAGGGCCTCTCTAGTGATGTAAATGCATATTGAGATGAATAATAGTTCTTTAACAGCATCTGGTAATATTTTTTCATTAAGAGCAGCAAATGTGTGCCAAAAACGATTCATTCCTAATTATTTTACCTGCTAAAAGAGAATCAATTTTCCTCTCCTGCTTCTGAGTGAATACTCGAAATGTGAAAGATTTAAGATGGATCATTAGAGGAAGAAACATTTATATCTCACTGGCATTACATACATGTAAAGTGACCTGATGTTTGAAGAGTTTTAATAAGACATGGCATGACTTGATGTAGTGGGATGTGTTGTGGTGTGACATTCAGTAATATAACTTGACGTGCCAAGGCAAATAAAGACCTTAGTGCAGCATCTGGGTGACAGAATATCAGTGTCTTTTCAGCAAGCATTTGTCAGATAATAATGAACATAGCCAAATTCAAAGTCCCACCAAACAAACCAACATTTTATCATAGTGTAGAATATCTTTTTCTAAAATGACACAGAGTTTTAATGTTGATGAGGCCATAAATATTTATTCAGTGATAAAAGCTGCAGGGTTAAAACTGCTTAAACAATCCCCTAAATATGTGCTACCAGTTATGCACCCAGCCCCATCCCAAAATATGTGCCTGTATTTGTCATAAGCCTGTGACAGAGTCGTGGTAGTAGGTAAATAATCATCAATAGGACTATGGAAGACGTCAGACGTTACCTGACCTGACATTAGGAGACATAAGCATTTTGGTGCTTTGGTGATGCTTTTATCAAAAGAGCTTAAGACTCCCATGAATATGTATATTTTCATAATTTTACTAATACGCTACTTATACAGTAGAAAGAACTTTAAGCACTTGTAAAAACCTTTTTTGATTTTATTCTACATTTCTACTTTGTGATATTAGAACCTTGTAATGTTTTGATAAGCTATGGACACAATGATAACTTCAGGATGTTACATTCACACCTTTTACTGCAATAATGCGGTTTCTCTTTGTATGATGGGGCTATATTTCATCTCCATTAATTTGGCTTCCCATAAAACTTCACCCCCCATAGAGTGCAGGGACATGAAGCTGCCAGAGGAGCATAAAAATCTCATCATCTGCTCTTGTCATTTCCTTTTATCACTATCATCTCTCTGCCACTGAGAGACAGTGACAGAGTCTTAATGACATGGTGTGTGTGTGTGTGTGTGTGTGTGTGTGTGTGTGTGTGTGTGTGTGTGTGTGTGTGTGTGTGTGTGTGTGTGTGTGTGTGTGTGTGTGTGTGTGTGTATCTGGCCTGCTTTGTGTAAAATGCTGATATTCTTTGCATTTGCCTTCATTCACGACTGTTTTGCTTTGTGTACCTGCACTGTCCAATCAGACAGGAGGAATGTAGGAATGTGGTTTAAACTACATAGCACACATCAGCCCCGAACTCTGATGGCATCCCGGTGGGAGAACAGCTGTACGTTAAGAACAGACCGCTCAGTCAACACTACAGACACACAAACACACAGATATAGGCCATCTTTATATACAGTCTATGATATAGGCTCATGGACACACACTTTGTCATGGTTCACAGATCCCAGGACAGTTCTCAACAGAAAAAAGCCTCATAGGGAGGAGGTCAGGGTGGATGGTTGGACATACAAGGTGTCTGACTTTGACACCAAAGACCACAATTTGCACCATGTCTCTTATCAACGTGAACAGTGGTTTCTTTAAAGCATGACCACAATCTTTCCCTAAACTAGTTTTAGTTGCTTAATCTTTAAACAATAGGGTGGGTGTATGTATGTTATTTTTATTTTATAAAACCTTACCTAAGTTATCGTAAGTTTGATTACTGAAAAGAGAGAATAGTTTAAAATATCAACCAATGACTTGATTAATTTAAAAAGGCTATATTGTGTTTTCAAATAAACTCATTAATTTTTCAATGCAGTCTCTAAAACTGCATTAGACTATATTTGATAGCTGATAGCATAAATGCATTGAGTTCATCACGTTCAGGGTTCAGACCTCCACCCCAGGTGTGATTGATTTACACTTTTAGCATATTATTTCAAGGGACATTTTTGATTATATTAGAGAAGATTACAGGATGCAACAAGGGTCCAGAGGTTCACTCGAGGATATGCATCATCATATGCATCAGGAGGACATTTTTTAAGTTACTGTCTTGGTTTAGTGTAAACATGATCAATCCTTGACTAATAAATGTAGTTACATCTACACCACTTGCAACTTTAGCGCAGACACACATACACATGTCATAGTACCCAATAAATCATTTGCTATAAATGAACTAATCACATTTACTAACCTGCTAACATCAATTCCAATTTTATAATAGGCCCATGCCATATCTAGACACATTTTATTTTATTGTCATTCAGTGCAAATAGATGGTCAAACTGATTTTAATACTATTATTATTAGTTGTAGTATACAGTGGAACGATTAAGGCTAGTTTCTTGCTCAGCCATTCCTCAATGATCAATAAATATTAAATCAAATTCAAACATAGTGCACTTGCAGAATCATATTTCTTATTATCATGTTTCTTGGGAAACAAGTGGGCCCAAGTGAGCAGCTGTCTTTATAGTGAGAGGAAGCAAAACATAAACACCATCCTTCAGGAGAGAGAGAGAGAGAGAGAGAGAGAGAGAGACTTCAGTGATCGCATTATGTCAACAGTCAGAGACACAGACTTGCTTGTTTTCTCTCCTGCACAGCTGGTTTGGTTGCAGACTTTCGGCAGTGAAAACATGACATTTCCAAAGGTGAGGTCCACATTTCTTCTTTTCCGTTACATTCTCATCATGCAGCTTTTGCCTCGCGTTTTGATTAACATTTTGTTACCATTGCACAGCCAGTGTTTGGTATGCCTTTTTCTTTCTGCATGATAATTGGGAATTGCTCATTGTAATTGTTTATTATAGCATGATAATATGGCCGGTGGACGGTGGGGATTATGTAAGCATGGTAACTGCCTGGCAGAGTGAATGGAAGTGGTAGAAACAAAAAGGCAAAGACACAAACAAATATAAACAAGTTAACAAAACCTCTAATGACTTCACAGGTTTTTAAAAAGAAGCATGTGGATATGACAACAGATTGCAGTGAAACCAAGTGCTGTGCAAATGGTCACATATAGGGGGACAGCTTCGGTTCTCAGCTTATAGAAAGTAGAGTTGAAGTTGAGACACTGAACAAGATCAAAATGATGTATTTTTAGGTCAAGGAGGAGTCCTTTGAAAGTTCACAGTCAGTGTGATGGTGAACTCACTAACAACACACTGAATCCCTGACCTCTGACCTCCAGGAAGGAGGAATGAGAAGCAAGAAAAAAAAGACCATTTTAATCATCAATTAATAATTGAAGGTATTTTAAAACATCACAGTGGGTCTGATAACTTGGAATGACCATTTGTCACTATATTTGACTGTTTAGGTAATCAATAATGAAAAAATAAATTAGTTTCACCTAAGGAAAACTTGCTGTAGGTGTGAACTTCATGAAAAAAGAAAGAAGAAATTCCACTGAACAAGTCTGTCACAACATCAGTATAAAGTGGGTGCTAATTACTGAGTTATACTAGTGGTGTGAAGTATTAAATGCAGCCCTGCGGTGTGGTGAAACGCAGACATGGTTTCTGGGAAAGCTGGTTACAGCGCACACACAGCCTGCTAGCATTACATAAGCTGAGACCTGTTGGTTGCAGTGTTAATCTGGCTAATTGGGCTAAGTATGTGTGTATATATAATGTGCCACAGCCAGGCCCAGCTGTGCTATGTGTCTGTCAGTGGCGTGAACCACCACAACTCCAGCTGACAGTGTGCAGAAAATAAGGTGACAAGAGGCTAAACAGACTCCTCTGTCAGCTCTGAAACACTGTCTGCTTTTCAGTGGGTATTTGTGTACTTGTCCCTTTAATTGATCAGCAACATGATATCAAAGAAATTGCATTTCTAAGATTCAGAAAAGCAGAATTTGCCCACGCCTGAGACTTGACCTGCAAAAATATTGTGCTGCCTGAATACACAGTGTAATGCTGAAAGTGCAGATGAGTGACAAAATAAGGTAAAAACTTAAATAAATTAGTGGCAAAATGAATCCAAAACAACAACAGCCTGACAGTAGATGCCTTTGTTTACTTTGTTTAAATCCTGTTCCTTTTAGAAATCAATCTAATAAGGACAGGCAGGCCTTAAACTCAGAATCCTCTGTTGTATAGAGCGCTTGAGTGTTTCTAGATTAACTCATGCATGAGAATCATAATGGAGCAAGACTTAATCCTTGAAGCTTGGCATTGTTATCAAGCAACATAATGATCTATTGTATGTGATATGGCACAAAACCTGAATTTCCATGCTGACAGTGCATGGGGTGGAAAGGTGGGGATGTGGTTCTCCTTGACTTCTTATTAGGAAAGATCATTTTGTAGTTTGTGATGCAGAAAGAAAAAGAAACTCCAAGAGATCGCCTTTCAGTCAAACACTGGGAGCGCCCCTATGATGTTCCTTCCTTTGATTTTATGTTGGTTAAGTTTCTGTAGCTGGTGCCCTTCTCTTAAACTGTGGTGACTTGCTGCTCCCCTGTTGCTCTCGTCTTTCTTTTAAACAAACCACAGTTGCTGCTGACGGACATGTGAAACAGATATTTCTTTTATGAAAATGCCACATAAATTATTTCTCCTTGTCATCACAATCTGGCTGTGCCATCTAGTCTATGTTCACTGGTTTCTAAAATGTCATGCAGCCCACACTGTTCTGTCAGTCAAGTAAATATCATTTGCTCATCAATGTCATTTCGCCTTCTTTGTTTTACACTGATGGCCAATGTAAAGGGAGTTGTCTCATTTAAGGGGAAATAGTGAACATTTGGACCTTGTTAAGCATGGAGAGAGGCTCGCTCTAATGGAAAAGGGCTTATTATCTCCAAGAGTCGGTTTAGACAGATGGAGTTGTAGGCATTTAGAAGGACTTGGGTGCAGTGTAATTTGTCATTATTGTCAGACAACGTGGAGAGGACTCAAGAGCAGACAACAGGGGTATCTTTTAAGAGAGTTTAATGGCAAAAGTAACAAACACAATGGGCTGGGCAGAAACAGGAACAAAGACAGGCAGAGGTCAAAAATCCAAAAAAGTCTGGCAGGCTGAAATCCTGGTCGTCTATGAAACAAGACAAAGTCACAATCCAAAAATAGGGCTTGGAAAAAATGGCTTGAAGGCTTGGCATGAACACAAGACAATCTGGCAAAGAACAAAGGGAGTGGACCGGTATATATACAAAAGTGGCTGATGAGAGAATCAGGGGCAGGTGCGTACTGAGGAGCAGGTGTGGATAATCAAGGACACATGAGGGCAGGAACTAAAGAGACAAGACGAATTTCAAAATAAAACAGGAAACAGACTAATGGGACGTGACAATTATGTGACAAATGTGTGTGAGTCTGTTTAATTTAGAGACAGAAAGAAAAAGAGCAACAAAAAGAAACATTCACAGTAGAGATGCGAGAAGGCAGCAGTACGTTCAGAGTTGATTTTCAGAAAATGTTTGCATCATTTTTAATCAATTTGTGTTTTTGCCATTGAGGTGAAACTGCAAACCACTCCAGTGACACAGTCATGGATGTATATGTCACTGCCTGCTGCTCCTCCCCCTCATATATTATGATATATAATATACTGTACTCTTAAAATACATTTTAGGATCTCTCTCTCTCTTCCTCCATGTCTCTCTTATGAGTTAACACTGACTGCATATATAATGAACATTTTCTCACAATAATAATATACTGTGCAGCTGGTGCATATTTTCATGGCTAAAGGCATGTCAGTGTTAAAAAACCATTTAGAAAGTGACATGAGATAATACATTTTTTCAAAAGCCAAATGTTAAATACAAGCTGTAGAGACACGTTCACCTGCATAATGAGGCCCTCCATGGAAAAATCCACAGCGATAAGACTTTAATTACAATTCAATCACAAGAGGCACTTCCACATCGACCACAGCAAAATTCCAGACTGAGATGAAACAATAATGATGAGCACACGAAAGCAAACTGTTTCTATTGACAGGGGAGAACTAATAATCTGAGAGGAGAGAAGCTTAACTGGATTCTTGAATGTGCCAGATGTTTGTAGTTTTCATAGAGTTTTACACTATATGAGTTTTTAATAGTTGATACTAGTACCTTTCACATGACTCAATGACTTGTGGCTTAAGGCTTGCTATGATTAAGGTCAATCCACCATTGATCTATTGATATCTTACATCTCACACTCTTTTGTCTAATGAATCCTCTTTTTTCAGTAATGCAGTATTTTTCCCTTTCTGCTTTCTGATTTTCTTGTGCTCCATCCTCTCCCTCCTCGTGCCACAGAAGGCTGTTGCTTGTCACTGCGAGCCCACAAACTTCCTGGTCAGTTACATCTGTAGTGATGGGACAACCGGTTCATTTTAGTGTCTTAGTTCTGTAAGTCTCGTTCAGTAAAATGAACTACTCTTTTTTTGAGTCTTTCGTTCAATAGGTGAGGGGGGGGGGCTGTGTAGCAGTCACGTGAAAAATGAACGAAAGACAAACGAACGAACGACCCAAACCAGTCAGCTGGTCAACTAAACTCAGGCATTATTATTGTTGCGCAGGCGTGGCCTAAATGAACAAATTACTCTGTGAGATGACTCGTTACTACTCGTTCATATCAAAATGTCGTTCAAAATGAACGATTCGTTCATGAACAACACATCATTATGCATCAGCTACCCACCAGTATTGACAGGAGGATTAGAGACAGGACTACTGCAGTCTTCCATGGTCCTCCCTCTGTATGCTCTGATATGTTCATGGTTCCAGCCCCACAGTTTTTTGATCTGCATGCTTTTATCAATGACACAGTTGAATAATGAGCCAATTTCATTAGGTCAGTTTTGTCAGAGATTGCCTTACTCCTGACCTTAAATACAATTATATGAAGAATAAAGTATGTATATATATGGACTATATTGCTAAGATTACTTGTTAAGACTGATGATTTTTACAGTGAACTTGAATGACGCTTTCACACACTACATTTTGGATGTAAATCAACTATTAAGTGATTGATTTTTAGAAATATTTACTGGGAGCAAACTGTTGTTTTCTGTGTTTCCAGGCATTATGTTGCAGAGTGTAAAATTACTGTTTCATGATCTGGAACTTATCCCAATCTTTTCCTCTACTTGACCTCTGATGACTTCTCAGTGAGCCTGTGGTGTCCTCTGAAGCTCTGAGATGATCTCCCTGCGGCCAACCAGGCACACCTCTGAGTGATGAAGGCCTCTAACACATTCCTCCTCCTCTTCCTCCTCTACAGGACTCTGGTATTTGTCTTAGAGAGACATTTTACTGATCACACAGCAGCTAATGATGAGCAAGTGATGTCTTAATGTGCATAATATCGGAGAAGATTGTATATATATATTTTTTAAAACTCATCTGCCGCCTTTTTTTGCTCCCTTTAGGGGGCAAGGTTTTAGGGAAATTGTCTGGCAGTAGTCAATCTAGCTGCTTATTTGAATATAAGAGACAATTCTACTCAACATTATTAACTTGGAAATCATCTGTTCTGTGAGGCTTTACACCAAGGAGTCCCTGTGCAACATGCCCTGAGACGCCAGTTAATTAGGTACACTTAGCTAAATGTAATGCAATCTAGTACAGTTCTGCAATAAATTACCTCAAAAATTTTGTTCACCCTTATTTATGTCAGTGGGGATGGACCAAATATTAGAAATGCCTTTCAGGATAATGTAGTCCAGTACAATCTGCCCCTTCCCCGTCTTCAGTCTCTTGTCCCAGGCTCGTTTTGCTCCGTCTGCTGTGTCTCCATTTGAGTCAAACTTCTTATGCCAGTTTTTTGAGTTGTTACACAAAAGTGCCGCTAACTACAAACATGAATATAGACTTGAGTAAACACTTCTCTGACTCACAGGGAGTTGTATTGAATTATGTGTGTGTGTGTGTGTGTGTGTGTGTGTGTGTGTGTGTGTAGTGTGTGTCAGGGAAAACTGTGAAGGATATGGTGAAGGAATGGAACCTCTACAGGAATGAGTGTCTGCTCTGGATGAATACAGAACCCAGACCCAAAGGTAACACGCACAAACATGTACATTTTTAGAAATAAATGAAAACAAGATGTTCAGTCACGCCCCCTCTTTATAATACACAGTAATGAAGGCGCAAGTAACCTTTTACACATTTTAAAACTGTGATTAAACACATATTGTTGTCTCTAATAATAAATGTATACAAACGCTGTACCCTCCCGTCTCCTCTCCTTCCCTCTCCTCTCCTCTCCTGTCCTCTCCTCTCCTCTCCTTTCCTCTCCTCTCCTCTCCTATCCTGTCCTCTCCTGTCCTCTCTTCTCCTCTCCTCTCCTGTCCTCTCCTATCCTCTCCTATCCTGTCCTCTCCTGTCCTCTCTTCTCCTCTCCTCTCCTGTCCTCTCCTATCCTGTCCTCTCCTGTCCTCTCCTGTCCTCTCT
>VMKM01002443.1:0-71242 GCA_008360985.2 Macquaria ambigua
TATATAGATAGATTATAGGTAGGTAGGTAGACAGGTAACGGATGCTTTACTCCATACTGTAGGGCATGCAGCACTCATCCATAAAAACTATAAAATCATAGAATTCCTGTAATTTAACACCATGCATTTGTGACAAATGTTTAATTAGTGAAATTGCCATGTGTCATGTGTTCTAGAGAGATTCTCAGGAATCTCACAATTTGGAGCCTGGACCTCTTCTAAGAGGAAACCAAGAATATGGGGAAAATGACGAGAATGGAGACGTGTGAAGGTAGTGTTTGGACAGGCAGGTACAGCTTATCCAGGCGAAATGTTGGGGGACCGCAAGGCTGTGTGTTGTTTTTGTGTGTATCAACATGTTTTTTGGTGTCTGTTGACAGAACAGACCCAGAGCAACAGCCCCAGCTCAGCTCTCATGACACCAGAGAAGTGGCAGCATTATCACTGGCACACACACACACTTAGCTCTTCCCAGTCATTTGCACCCGTGGGGACAAAAGCCCAATGTGGAGAGACAGAAAGGGGGGATGATAACCCTCAATGGGGGAAAGCAAGGTTTTGGGGGTGTTGGAAAGACTCGGGAAGGGGATTAGTGTGGGTGCATGTGTGCTGTGTGTGTGTGTGAGCTTGCATACATGCAGGTGTGTGACTAAATCTGTGTTTGTACGTGAATGCTTGTGTTCAGATGATCCCTGCGTGCACACTCGTCTGAACACCCTCCAGCAGCTGTGGAGTAAGATGGGCTGATGTCAGGATTTTGAGGGAGGGGTTGTTTCACGCTCCACGCTTGGACGAAGGCGGATTAATTTTGTCTTTTTTTTTTCTGAGGCAGCAGTCGCCAAGTCGGGGAGGGGGGGATTAAAAGAGGTGAATTTTAAACTGAGACTTGTTTACAGAGTCACAGGGTATGTTGCCACAGGGAGACAGATATACTCCACCTGTACACTGGGAAGAGATTAGGGAGGCATCCACAAATAAACGAGAGAGAGAGAGAGACGAGAGGATTGGGAGAGAGGAGAAGGAGAGGATGTACTGGTATGTTTGGGGGGGGGGGGGGGTGTTTCACTCTTGGGATGTCTTTTAGTGTGTGAACCTGTATATGTGTGTGGAAGGGGGGCAATGCAAAGTTGTGCAGTGGATTGGCCACTCTATCACAATTACTTCTGAAGTGACAGCTTACACACAAACCTGTCACAATAAACACACACACACACACACACGGTCTGTCTTCTCATTTGTGTCAGTAGTGGACTCAAACAGCATCCACAGCCTTTAGACAAACACAATAGTCTGTTATCGTTATTCATCCCTTAGGCAAACTGGACACTGGCGTGTGTTTGTGTATTTTCATACAGGTAATCAAACGCACACACATACACACACAGTTATTGGCCTATCAGAAGGGGCTGCTGCTAAGCCAGAGTAAAATGTTGATTCAGGGGAAGATCACACACCAATTACAAGTGGATTCTCCTTCTAATCTGGCTGCTCTTACCTTTGTCTTAAATCTCTGGCTCAGATCATCAACACATCCAAACAGCGCAACCGCATGAGCATGAGTGTCTGTTTATGCATGTGTTTTTTGCACAAAAAAACAATACAGTTGTAAGGAAAAGCTCCGACCCCTGAGATTATCTAAAGAATAAAAGCACAGACTGATATTCACATTTAGACATTGGTATTCATCCCCTTTAAATCTCTGCTTTGCATTAACAGGATCTAATACAATACCTGACAGAGCAATTTAAAGCTGTCTTCACATGCTTTGATCATAATGTAAGCGAAAAGTAAGACATATTACTGTTTCAAAATTGTGTTTTGCATTTATGTACATGACCTGTGTCAGTCACAATTCAAATTTTAAGTGGCCATTTATTTCAGCCCAACAGGTATTTGCCACAGGTATAAGACAGCGAAAGGAAGAAAAATAGGCAGGGCAAAGGAAAGGGGGCATGAAAGGAGGGCTGGATGAATGGAGTGCTAGATTGGAAAATGAAGGAAGAGAAGGAGTGAGATGGACGCCGGCTCAGGATAGACTGTCTGTTTAATGCACAGTCCATACAGCCTCTTTATCTCTCGCTCTCAGCCCCCCTCTTTCTCACTCCCTCATCCGCATTCAGGTCAGCTGTGAGCAAGTGAGGGGTGGGAAAAAAAGCGATAGAAAAAGCGACTGCTGCGGCAAGCAGAGAAAGATAGAGCATCCTCCACTCTTCTGCCAATCAGTCTCTTCCGTCAAGCATTGAAGCGTGTGCTGCTTGCCGCACGGTGTGCAGGGGCCCTTCCATTTAACTTGGCTATGTAAAAGGTTTTCTCAGAGGCCTAAAGGAGGCGAGTGCCAGGGACTAGATAAGGTCCCCCGTCTGCCTGATGGGCCCTGCCGGACGGAGGGAGAGGCGAGGAGAGGGGCGAAAGGGGAGTCAAGTCCCAAAGAGTGTCTACTGAATACTGGAGGGAGAGTTGTGGGTGTGAATGAAGAGACACAGGATGGGCCAGGGGAGGGGGAAAGAGTGTGAGTGTGTATGTGTGGCAACCTGTACCTTTTCAGCCTTCATTGCTTTAATGTGTATGCTGTTTTCAGTTAATGTAACCTTTGTTTTTCCTTTATATATATATATAAAATGTATTCTGGCATTTTTGCCTTTATTCGACAGACTACGTTAAGGACTCAGCCTTAATGGTACGCGCTCTACCAGGCGAGCCGCTGGGGCGGGGCGGAATATTTGAGCTGTCTTTCCTCTACATCCTGCATTCTTTGTCCATCATTTTTTTGTGCTTGCCATCTGTGTTTTTCCTAACAGTTTCCTTCCTTTCTTTACTTCACTTGCACTCTGTAATTTTACTCTCCTGCCTCTTGTCCTTTCTTCTAGCCTCTGTCCATCCCTAAGAGCATAAAGCCGTTTTTTCCTGCCCTAAAATGAAGGTGCAAAATATCAACGACGCATTAGTGCTCAGGTGGAGGGAACACAGGTCATAATTTCTTAAAAGCACCCAACAAACCGCTTTTATTTTTTCCATTTTTTGAAAAGACCACGGGTTCCTGGCAAAAGGACATAGTGATGAGAAAAGCACAGAACATTTGATTAGACAACTGAAGCTCTCAGAGAGAGACAGGGCTGTGAAACCTCTCGAGTGCTGGTCCATCAACAGCGAGTCGTGACTCTCATCTGCCTGCTGAAACTTTCAATTCATTTACATTTGACATTGGTATGTGGGCTTGACATTTCCAAGATAGGGAAGAGTGTCTTGTGTCTCAACGAGATTTTACTCTCCAAGGAGAGTGAGTAATATGTCACTTTTAAGACTTTTGTTTTGATATTCCTGATGTGTAAAGACTTCTTTTCAGTGAAAGCCTACATGAAGCTTTTATCACGTTAGTGAGGTCTCCTGTTATACACGTCAAAATTTTAAAGTGCTAGTATCTCGCTCTCCAAACCCCCACAAAAAAAAACCTCCAAAGAAAAGAAATAATGGAAAAAGATGCACAGTCTCATTGCTTTAAATAAGGTAATGTCAGCACGTCTATCAAAATTTGTGGACCATCAATGTAACAAAAATGATTTTGATCAAACATCTTGGAATGCAATTAATGCAATGCAACTAATGGACACATTTCGGAAAATGATGTGTATAGAAAAAGCCTTTCAGATAAGTTCTGGCCATTTTCTTTTAATGGTATACATGCTTATTAGATGGAAAAATGGTCCTTACCCTTTTCTCCAGTATTCCTAGTTGCTCTTTATAGAAGCTGGAGATGCTGGCCAGTTCCTTCTCCTTCCTCTCCAGTTGTTTGGCCTGAGAAAGAGGAGAGAGTAGAAGAAGAGAAGAAGACCATAAAGAAGAAGGCAAAGAAATAAAAATACTTTTTTGATTGTTTTTTAGAAAAATGGCAGAATAGCTGTTGTAGATGTTCTTTATAGTGACACATGACAATTTACTACACTAATATGACCTGTGTAGGCTTCCATAAATATTCAATTCTGACTGCCTGGTAAATAAAGAAGAGAAGGAAATCAATCCAGGTACTAACTAACATTATTCATTTGACTATTATTTAATTGACATAGTTACTAAGTGGGTAAAATGATGCTAGAGGTAATGGGCTAAAACAACACATTCACTGCCTTTGCTTGTGAGCAGCTGAGGGGAGGAGAAACGAGGCAACCTGTTGCTTTCACTGCCCGAAAGACTCAGAAAACATGACTACAATAGTGGTTTCTGATAAATGGAAAACTATAGCCTAAAAGACAAAGCTCTGAATACAGCTCACCTATAATATATAATGTAATCCAAAGTATCAATCATCTCTACTCCATATATCACCACACACAAAAAAAAAAAATCATATCAAATTACTATACTTGACTACATACACATGACTACAAATCAATACAGTATTGTATTGGGAGGTACTGCATTTCAGATGACCCTTGTGTTTGTCATAGCAGTTACTGGAACTGTTTCCATTGCTGTGTAATCATGATATAAGCTACTTACGTGAATTACTCATACGACATATAGCACTTTTTTTTAACCACATGCAAGCTAAATGTAAGCTAAGCTACAGGGGACATTAGATAGCAAACAAAACATAAAATAGTTTTTTCTAAAAACAGATTAACGGCACTGACATTTTAGGCAACCATGGTAAAAATGATTATACCCTCCCCAAGTGTGTGGTTGTAGCATCAAATCGCAGGTTCATGTTTTTCAATGCATTATTTTTCTATGTGCACTCTGTGGATATATCACAAATCTATGATGCTTGATGGAAATCTATGATAATATGAAAAGTCCATCACATCGACACCACAAAGTAAAACACAAAAGCGGGTCCGTCTAATGTAACAGAACTTACAAAACTACTCAGGTGGCATGTGAGTGGCACAGCGGCGGCAGGGGCCGACGTGGCGATGCTGGCGTTAGGATGAGGTGAAACGCTTTAATATGCCCGCGGAGCCAAGCTTTGACAGGCAGCAAGATGGCAGATTGGCTGTAGGAAGACCCATAGTTTGGGCCATGGCCATAGCAGCATGCAAGCAGAGGAAGACAGGAGGCAGACGTCAAAACGATACACTGTGAAAACAAGTTGCCAGTTCAGCTTGAAGTCAGAAATGTACATGCATTAGGAGGTTTGAAATTAAAGATTCGCTTTTGAGAAAAGATTCACTAGAAGATGTAACATGAGTTTCGCAATGGAGCAAATTGTTTTAACAGCATGAGGCTTCACAGTGTGTCAGTATCATTAAACAATTTCATAAAGTGGAATAAAAAGGGATTCCTTTATGATAAATATTAATTAAAATAACAGAGACGGAAAAAGAGTAATGAAGAGCTACTGCAGAGCTGCAAAAAGAAAATAACAGAGGGGGATGAAAATGTAAGTCAACAGCGAGCATCATCAAGACATCTGTGTAGGTGACAAGCAAACTACTGTGCTGTGATCCTTCACCATGCCATCAGTTCACTGTTTTCACTCACTGTGCATTACTAATCCATCTATAAACCTCACATTAGATTTTTCAGTCGTAATATTACAATGAAGATTTCCTCTTGGAACAGAAAAGCAGTGATCACACATTTTGCATGGACAGTCACAGAGTGATGCATTTTGCAATAAGGTATGCTGCTGTGTCTTTATATGAAAACACAATATCTGACTGGCAGTGAGCTGAATTTAACTGATACACTGAAGACCTTGCAGCTTGGCTTAGGATCTTAGTGTTTACATGCATCTGTCAGAAGTTTGGTCATGCTGCGGAGAGTATGCAGCGGATCAAAAAAGGACCTCAACAGCTGTAAATCTGAATCACACATTACAATGCATAAAAGGATAGGCAACATGCACATGGTGTACGCAGGATGGTTGAATTCTCTCCAGCACGCACACACTCGGTCTGTAGAGGTTTGCATGTGTTTGCCTGCATATTAAAATGATTATCAATCAGCGCTAGGGCACTCATGAACACATATTGTTTCTAACCAATAAGGATAATGAGTGAAGCTGTGCTGCAGCAGTATGAACATGATATGGTGCATGAACACAATGAAGCTGGCAGCAAAGGGAGGCAGCAAAAGGCAGCAATGGGGCATGGATTTATGTATCATTGAAATAGAAAGTGTGTATTACAAACATACACACACACATACAGTGTTATGCCATGGTGTAATGGTGACTGATTGCTGTACCCGAGCTGTGCATTAGTGAGTGTGATATAGATCAGATGGAGCAACAGCATCTTCCCTGGATGATCTACTCATCTGTTGTGCTCTTTGCTGATATGGTGAATACAGGCGTGCAGACACACACACACACACACACACCCTTACAATAGACTGACATTACATTTATTGTAATCCAATCTAATCTTATCCTAACTTAACACGCACATGCATCCCCAAAGACCACATCTGCAAATCCCTATACTGTGCTCACTGCACTTTTCCTTTCTACGGCAGCTGTTTGATGCTTAAGGGCTGTGTGTGTATATGTGTGTTTGTGTGTAAAATCACCTCTGCAAGCAGCACAGATGATGTGTAATTTTCTAGCTGAATACCTCCCAAAGTGTTGTCGTGTGGAATGGTGGCGGCAGCACACTCACAGCCTCGCTTTAATGCACAATGAAAACATGACATTTGAATAGAGAAGCGAGAGAGAGAGAGAGAGAGAGAGAGAGAGAGAGAGAGATAGAGATAGAGAGAGAGAGAGAGAGGACGAGGTAGAAAGAATGAGCAAGAAAAAACTGAGCTTAAAAAAAAGGAGGCGCCAGCAATGGTAGTGTTGCTTACCCAGGCATCGAAATCTGCTGGCTAGGAGAGAGACAACAAACAGGGGTTAGTGAGACGGTAGACGGTATAAGGAAGGCACGGGGCTGGAAGAGATGGCGATAGAGACAACGAGGAGAAGGATAAAAGACAGGTACAATAAGGAAAATAAAAAGGGAGGGGAAGTAAAGATGAATAAAGAAACAGCCGGGAATGAGGCGGATAATGAGAGAACATGCAGCAGAGAGAAAGCGATAACAGTAGAAGAAATAAGTGACAAAGGGAACGGCGTTAGTACAACCAGTCAAAAAAGCAATCAACACCATTATGTAGAAGTTGCACATGTTAGGCTGAGGACTACTTGTTAGTTAGAAAACCTCATTTGCCAGATGTCTGATGTTGTGAGAGATGTCATTTTGGCCTCCAACAGTCTCATAATGCATCCAACGTGTCCCAGCATGCATTCTGTGACCAAGTAACGTATTGGTTTGCCAAGGTAATGAAACAACATATGAAATTCTACTCATTAATCTTTACATTGGTCATCCTGGTGGCACTGGCAGCTAAATCGTTTCCCGTATTCAAGATGTTGTGGGTCTGTCTGAGTCTGGCACATGATCCTCACTGCATGTCAGCCTTCCATCCACACCCCCTGGCCTGTCCACCCATCTGTTTTGTTTCTCTTCGCTGCCTTGAATTGAAAAAAGTTCCTTAATTCTTCACAAAACAGTATTTGTAAAACATATAATCAGCTTGGCATTAACTGACACATGTATGACATGTATCCTGAGGAGAGGAGAGGAGAGGAGAGGAGAGGAGATGATTTTATCCATTATTTCCTGACTTTAGAGACTTGGAATTCAGGTGATAAAACGTTAAGAAGTCAAGATGCAAATAAACATATAACAGCAGCAAATATTTGAGTGTTTCAACACAGGCTAATACAGCCGGTGTTGGTTGCTTAACTAATTCATGTATTGACCACTTAGCTGAAAAGCCGAAAAGCTACAGATGAAAAATCACCAAGCTATTTCCTTGTATATAAAGCACACAAGTCTCAAGACAGTGCTTGTATGCCACAGACTGTGCCTTTGCACGAGGCCTAACAAAAAATGAATTTTGTTTTCAAATGTTAAAGTACACCTTCAAGTGAAAGTATTGCTTTCATAAAAACCCAGAAACACACCAACAACCAAAGTTTACAACAGGTGGTATATGTGTTCATTTTCAGCTTGCACATTAATATTTAAAAAGGCAGTTATGTTATAAAGATGTACGTTTATTGTCTATTTTACAACAGCTCTTAGTAGGACTTCGGCAGGCAGAACTGAGAACTAGCAGCTTACTATCTCTTTTTTTATTATAATTCATAGACTTATTGTTTATGTATGAGTCTCAAATGCAGCCATAAAATATTACACAGTATCCTAGACCACTATATGTTACTACACTTGATCATCCAATCAAATAACGCTCAGTTCAAGTGTATAACGCAGACACACAGGACACCGTATTTGGGTGCGTCTAGCCTTGCCCACTCAAACCAAGAGCTCCCAGTCCAGCATTAGACACAGAACAGAAAGGGATAGATTAGAGCAGTGGGTGGCTCTAATGTTGCCATGCCTCATAAAAACACCATTCAGTTAAATGAGGTGAACTCACAAAGCCAGTTGCTGCTGAATGCGTGTGTGTGTGTTGGGTAATCTGTGTAACGGATACAGCCGATGCCATCTGTTTAACCTCCCTGCTCTTCAGCGGCGGGCCCTAAACTGAATATGTGTCTGAGTGTGTGTGTGTGTGCGTGTGGACCCCCACAGAGTGCTCACAGGAGTGTGGAGGTCCCATTTCCATAGATGATAGACTTTAGAAGAGAGGTGAAGGTGCTTGTTGTGATACAGATGCAGACAAACACACACCCAAGCAGTTTGGTGCAGTCCATGGGCCGTAGCGGACAATGGCATTTCAGGTACATCCACTCATTGTTATTGCGGATCTGAGCCCCCTGGTGCAGCCTCAGTCTGAACATTAAGAGTCTGAAGAGCTAGCAACAACACGTACAGGAAAGTAATCCAAGTAGACTCAATGAGGCTCATGTATTCTCCAAGATTTTTACCAAGATAAAGCTTGTAAATATAGCATTAATGCATTATCAATCAAGTTAATTGTGATTCCTGAGTAAACATAACAAAACCACCGACTTGTAATTTGCTTGTAGGTGTCTATAAAATTCACACATCAGGACACCTTAAAAGTAGTTCAGCCCCCCCTTCTAAAGCAGCCTGTACGCTTGTCAGATGGTCGAATAGCTCCGACCATTTATGTAACTTTCCAAAACCGACAATCCGACATTCACACCCACTTCCTGCCGAGATTGGTCGGCTGTGCAGAGGTGAGAAAGGACCCAGCTTCCCCTCTCCAAATAAGTCAAAAAATAACTTCTACATCAATTGCATTGTTTCATGATGACAAGTAGGTGCTAAGTTCGAACCACGTGCTCAGTGCATGCCACCAGAACCAGAACATCCTTGCATTTACAAAACTATTACATAGGTGAAAAGGGGCAAATGATTTACCACACCGATTAAATGGATCTCAATACATCTGATTATCTATGTTTGCTGTGGTTGTACCATGAGGGTAACCAGATGCACCAGCTTGGCAACACTTCATGCTTGATTTAGACATGAAACCTCAAAGGTCTGGCAACAGACTGTGTGTGTGTGTGTGTGTGTGTGTGCGTACCTATGTCTGTGTGGGAGTGAAACCGAAAAAGTGACAGAAATGCGACATGATGAGACCTTTTGGTCTCCAACACCACCTCACATGGCGACGAACGCTTCCTTGGAAATCAATTATGTAAATACTGAATTATGCAAATGCTACATTTGAATAAATCTATGTGTTTGGGGAGAAAAGATTTTGGTGTGGTTTTCTACTTGGACTCAGGAGAGAGAGAGAGAGAGATGAGGAAAGAGGGCTAAAATGAGGATTATGCTGGAGAATGTCACTGGCAGACACAGTTTGTGCAGTCAAACTCCTGATTTGGCTTTTTAATTAGGGAGGAAGAGAGAAAGACAGAAATACAGACAGAGGAGAAAATAAGAGCTAATTCACTGACAGCTTTCTTCCTGTCATATCTCTATGGGAATAAGTACGGTACGGACATTCATCATGTGTGCCAGTAATATATGCCATTGGCACAGCTGAGTGCTTTCACCCCTGCTCTTGTTTGGTCGATGCTAATGCTTAGCTAAAGCCTGTGTGGATTTGCCCTCAAAGGCACTCGGAACGATCCACAGCAACGCATGTGCGTTCACCCACCCACACACAAACACACACACACACACATAATGGCATTCAATAATCTCTAGTATGTTTCTGTATCACTTTAAAAAGCGGACATGCTTCAATAATGTATGGATACATTTTTCACTTTTGACACAACAAAGGACAGTGGGATACTTTCATCAATTACACTGATGAGGTAAATACAGGGAAACGCTGTCATCCCTTAACAATTTCTTTAATGACTGAACAACTCAAAATCACGTAGCTGTTCCTTATACCTTGTGCATTCATTTAATATCTTAGCACCACATTTGTATCCACCATCTTTGAATAATCTACCAGTCTCTGTTCATTGTTCCTCATATTTCATTAACATAAACAACTACCGAAACAAAGTGTGAATAGAAAATGAGAAATTGATTTTCACTGGTCTGACTTTCATTTACAAATAGCAGGTGTTTCAAAGTCAAGAAGTAGAATTCAAATTGGGGGAAAAAAATGAAATATTTGATCTGTAACAATCTGTTCTGAAAAAATCTATAGACATCTAGATCACTGGCAGTTAGTAGTTAGTTAAGTTTTTGCCAGCACTAACAGGCAAACAGAGGCTTTTCCATGTCTCTGCAATAAGTGGTAGAGGGTTATTAACACATACACTCCAAATGCACAGCCTCTACAAGGAGAACAGGATAGCAGTTCAAATTCATATGCATGAATTATCACACTAACACCTGTGGGTGATGTACACACCTGCATGCACCCACAAAAAACACACATGAATATCACACATAAGCATGCGCACAGTATAGAAATACCAGAGGCATGAATTGGTTAGTCTGGCTGTTTGCTCATTAAATGTGTGTTCTCGTCACATAGCCGGGGGAGGTTAAATGAATTAACACTTCATCAGCCTGCTTTCCCACCACAGACTGTCAGAGACAGATAGAGAGACACTGAAAAAAAGGACAGACAGAAAGAAAGAGGAAGGAGAAAGAGAGATGTCAAGTGAATGGGAGGAATAGCATTTGTTGGGATGAAAATGAAGGATGTAGGAAATGAGAGAGGATAAGAAAAAACAAAGGTAATACATTTTCTATGACTTTTTAAGTCCAGAGATCCAACTCCTCCTGAATGTCAAAACACTTTCTCTGCCCTGAAAAAATAAGTTTTTATCAGACTAGGCTCTGATGAGGTCTAGCTATTTTAACCCACTAACAGGAACATGCAGAAACTTTTCTCATCTTGACTGCCGGTACAGTTTCGCTTGGCTGCACTTGACATTGGACTTTCTCTTTTTGACCTGATTTTGCTTGAAATTGTTAAATCTTCTAATTGAAAGAAAAATGTCACTGCCAATTTTCCAACAACAAAAGAAACCAGGGATCATTTTTGAACACAGTGCTTCAGTAAATTATTACTTTCACTGGCAAATATGCCAAAGATACAAGATTTACTGTGTCCATCAGCACATTATTACATACAACAGAAACGCCTCATTAATTAACATTCTTGAGTCTTCCAACATGCACTGATTGTGGACAACATGTGTTAAAAACAAATTGCTATATATTTCACATATTTAGTTTGAAAACAAACGATTTCCTTATGTCACTTGTCCACATGTGGAAAACAGATCAAATTTTCCTATACCTATAATCCCAAAATAAACCAATCAAATTCAGTGTCATATGATCGGACATGAGATCAGGGACGTAAGAGTGTCCACTGCCTTTATTTTTGACAATATATTTCGCGATAAATGCAATTCAAACAGACTTCCAAATTGCTTAGAGGATGAGAAAATCTTAATCTTAATTAAAATCAATCTTAATCTTAAATTCAAAAACCTTTGGCTCGTACTTTGATTGTTCCAGCATACATTATTATTCCCCTATATGAGAACAAGCATCTGGGAAACATTACATTTCTGGATAATAAGTCTTGTCCAGCTGTCTCATTACATCACGACTGCTCTCTGATGGGAGAGGTATTCCACTCCTACACATTTGTCCTTTGAACCAACAGGATTTGTGCTAGGCGCCCCACCCCCCCTTAATGCTCTGCACCGATCAAAATCTCCTCAGCCGGTGAGCACTCTGCTCGTCAGCAATTACCGTCGCTGGAGACGATGGGGGAGTACTGTACGTGTGTGCGTATGTGTGTGAGTCAGTGCACAAAGGGCTTAGCTGCTTTAACATGCAGAAAAGATGTCAAGTCTGTGATTACACTAGCTGATAACAAGTGGTTTAGCCGTGTGTGAATGTGTGTGTCTGAACTGCTGTTGTATTAGTCAGTTTCTATGGGGAAGAAATTCAGGGTTTATATCGGAGTGTGTGCGCTTATGTGCACCTTCACAGTACATCACACTTGCAGACTCAAAAGCCATCGCCATGGTGAAGGCTAATGTTCACCCACTCACTTTCAACGTAAACCTGTCTCCCTCCACTGCAATATCTCAACTTGTTTTCCAGTTCATTCTTTTTTCTTTTTCATTGATCCATCTTCCTCCTCTCTTCTGTGCCAATCTTCTGGATTCCTACACCCATTCTCTGCTCCCTCTCTTCCTCTCCCACCCTCTGTCTTTGGCTAACAAGCAGTGTTGGCTATCTAGCCGGCTGGCTGTCGGACTCAGACATCTGAATCTATTACTATACCACGCTCCAAGTCTCTTCTCTCTGCCTTTCAGCTCCTATAGCCCGTTCCTGTCCCTGTTTCTCTTTCTCTGAGCTCCCTGCCCTAATGCGTCCATGTGCTTGCTGCCCTAGCCGCAGACTGCTACCGTATATTGCTGAAAATGACTCTTCAGTCCTGTCTCATAGGTGGGTAGTGGGAAAATGGGGACGCTGGTGGACAAAACAAAAATAAATAGTTCAATGTGGGTACACATTAAATACCAGACCGATATCCACAGAAATGCAGATTTTTATGTCTGTGACGTTTTTTCAACAGATATATTACAGATACAGAGTGTGTGAATGCATCTGTACACTGCGTTTATTCTTGCAAACAACAACTATTGGATGATGAATAGACAATGAATTGATGCACCATGTTAAAGGGTGGCCATCTTATTTATTGTTATTGTTGCTACTGCGTGATTTGTATTGCTTCGTAATCTGCTCAACAATGATGTGCTATCATCTGCTGAAAAACAACGTGGTTCTTATTTTAGATATGTGTTGTCATCCACAGATTAATTTGGGATTGGCAGCTGAACAGCTGAACCGACATGTCCATCTGGTGCTAGAAAGCAAACGCTCAAAGCAGCAGAAGTGATATGAATTGACAGATTGATGTAACCACAGGCTAGTTCGGTGAGGAGGGATGAGACGGTGGGTAGTAACGTTGCATTTGCCTTCAAATCATAGATTTTGTGTGTGGTGAGGTCTTTAAACATGCCACAGATGAAATAATAATCGAGGAATACCAACACTATATGTAATAATGGAGATAAATGAAACATAATTAAAAAACATAATGCTTAAAGACATCAATAAAAGTAAGGGAATAGTACACAGCTCTACTGCAGAGGATTATATTCTGTGATCATAGACAAATGTCTTTAAGACTTAGACAGCAGGGAGGCCTGCTGGTTAGCGAGAACATCCTGTAACTGAAAGGCTGCATATTCAGCGCAAAACACATTTCCACCCTTGTCAAGTGTCATTTCCTAGTGCTTCTACACAGCAGCAGGGCAATACTGTTAACATGTGTGGCATCAACCGCTGTGGTCGGAGTGTTTGTCATCTCAGGTCTGACTTTAATGAATGTTCGGCTTCTCACCCTGGTTTTCATCATCTTTCTTTTGGACAGTGTCAAATGCTTTCACTCTGAGTCATCATTCACACATGCGCACGCACACACTAAGGACAGGGACAGAGGGGTTGAAAAGAGAAAGATAAAAAGACGAGAGACAGAGGAGGAGGAATAAATGCTGGGAGAACATGTTGCCCAGGAGCACATGTTGCTGTGCAGAGCACGCATCCATCCTGCTTTATATGCCCCGGCAAACCAAGCATGCTTCAACAATGCCCTCTAGTGACTATTTAAGGGGTTACAACCTGTTTCCTCATCACACAGTCACAAACTTACCTCATCCAAGTACTAGACATACCAACCAATGACTACACAACAAGGGAACAAATGAAACAAACCTCAACAAATGAAATGATACAACACTACTTATAAGCACAGCCGTAACTGCCTACACAACAGTCTGGCCAGGCTGTTAAAGGAAAGAGGAGGTGTGAGAAAACAGGGACACATCAGGAGTGACCAAATGGGCGCAACACCTCTTATGATGCATTTCAGCTCCAACTGTAGAACCGAGAAAATTCTCATGTCAAGATGTCATTATTTACAATTAAATAAAGGATGTCAATTTCTTTTCACAAAAATCTGTCACAGCCTGCTGTTGCATGGCTTTATTACAATCAAATCTACGAAAACGGATTTCTGCCTCATTTTCAATTTGGGAAATTTTGGTCATGGGGGAAATATGGCAGACTGAAAGGCAGTGTCAACTTGATCCCACTGTTTAAAAATGTGTAACTTTAACGATAAGTTTGTGGCAGTCAAGGAAATGTCCCTCCTGGATTTGAACAGACTAGAGAAGAAGAACAACAAGGAGCAAGGCAGTGTGACGTGTGAAGAGTAACCTATTTCCCACACTGAAACTGATATGAAAATTGCCTCCAGGGTTAATGAACTTCAGGATGGAGTAGAATAGAACAGAATAGAGGTGAGGAGAATTAAGGTGAACCAATTCAGAGACATTCAAAATCCAAATATGAATGTAACATTAAAACATGCATGTCTAATCTTAATAATTAGGTTTGTAACACTGGACAAGAATCAACCCTCACAATGTCAGCTGTGGGAATGACTGCTTGCCTCTAATATCTGATGTGTTTATATCTCTGTCTTTTTAATGTTTACTTATTCTTTCTAATTCTGTCATTTAAATTTCCCCACATGGGACTTTCTACTAAACTGGTCTGAATTAAAACTGCACCCTCTAATGTTGTTGTCCATCACTGGGTTTGCACTGGAGTCAGCAGATAAAAGCTTTTAATATACAGGAGTAAAAGCAAATCAACTGACAGCTTGCAAACATTCACCCGCGACCCCCAAACGGATAGTAAAGTCTATTCTAAGTCTATTCTTCTCACCCACCTAGGAAGCTTCTGAAATTCAATAGCTCAAAGCAGATGCTTGTTATTATCTGTGTGTGTGTGTGTGTGTGTGTGTGTGTGTGTGTGTGTGTATTGCTCAGCACTGAATGCCTGTGCATACTAATAGCATTTATTTGCAGCATGAATGACACCTCTGAGGCGGAGAGAATAGTCGGGGGAAGAAAACAAACACAGGAGGTGCTAATGAAAGAAAGGAGAGGAGAAGCGACTAGGTGTTAATGTCACCTGTCGTCGCTTCCGTGTCTTCGCTTAAGGTGTAACTGTTAAGGCCTAAATGTAGTCTCAGAACAAGGTAGGATGACGCGTCGAAAAAGCCAAGTTGCATACACTTTTTTTCAGAGCACCTTTGTAGGAGGGGTGAAAAGCTGCATGTCTTAGTGGCAGGGGGGAATATGGAGCGGAAGTTGGCATAAGAAATTCTTCACAAAATAAAATACTGTGGAGCACACAGGTTGCGAAAATTTCCTGGTGTGTGTTTAATATCAGCTGTGCAAACTTAATCAAAAATGTGGAGTGAAAGTGCAGGGATAGTCTGCAACGATTAGTACCAGTCAGTCATGGCCAGTGTTCAGAACTTGATCCTGATTTCAGTGGCACTATTTCTTCTCTGAAACCACACAGCTCCTCCATCGACATCACTGTCAACACAGAGCCGACTGGCGTGGGTTAGTGATGAACACGGAGAGTGTGGCAAGTAAGAACGAGGGAAATGTAGAGAAAAGAGTTTGAGACACACTTTGGGCTCTCCCTATTGAAATACATGTCCACACTTGGCCAATCACTGTGGAACATCTAAAAAAAAGGTTTTTCACCGCGTTCAGACTTTCAGAAAAACACCTTTGTGAGAGTATGTGAGAGAATGACATATTGGCAGCACTCAGTGGTAGACTTCAATGAGCTACAGGTAGGCATTCATACGCCACATGAAGAAATATGGCATAGAAGGAAGGACAACACTAGCAGATGCTACACAAGGAAACTGAATTTTGTAGCAAACAAAAATGTAAATACCACAGTACAAAAAGAGCTTAAAAACACAACAGAAGCTCAAAGAACATAATATTGACTGAACTGCGGATGAACTTTGGAAGCGGATATCCCTGTGCAACACACAAACACACACATTCCTCTGATGTAAATCAACTCAGAGCCTATTTAATGCACAGGTATGCACAGATACATGCAGACGCAGATATATATACACACACAAATAGTCCCAGCGGTGGCGGTTGGCACTGAGACAGAAGTAAATGGCTAATGTGAGTGTTTGTGACAGGCAGCCTGAGGCAGTGTGGGGAGCAGCTCAGCACTCTGACAGGTGTTGCCTCCACACCTCCCTCGCCTCCCTCCTCACCCCGACACTAACACACAGCCTGCCTGCTGGGGAGCCAGGAGCGCACGTGGGAAATATGCTGGGGTGTGCCATATATATGTGATTGTGTATTGTGATAGCGTCACAGCAGTATGTGTGTGAATGTCTATGTGTGTGTGTCTGTCATCTCCTCTGGGAAAGAAGGCAGCTCCCAAACTACTCAAAGTGGAGCGGTTTAAGGTGGAATGGGGAACGAGAGCGGTGTGGAGAGACTTTTTCTTTAAGCCACCAGCTGTGTTGTTGCCGGGGGATGCAAGGTCGATGGAAAATGCAAAGAAGAGAGCGAAGCCCACCTGCTAAGCAGAGAGATTTTGTAGTGGCGGAGCTTAGATTCCCAGGTACTTTCAATCTCCTCAAAAGCTGAAGAAATGCAAAAAAAAAACAAAAAAAAAAAACAACAACAACAAAGAAACAAGCACGTCTTTCTTTTTATTCTAAGGAGTGAATTATGCTAGGTTTGAGGTCTTTTTGGGGGTTTGTTAAGTATGTGTCACATTTTAGACGGTGCAGAAATCAAGATGGGAACAATGAATGTGTTCAGCTAAGCAAGAATAAGTGAGAGTCAGAGGTGAGACCGAACAAGAAGGACAGGTGAGAAAGAGGAAAAGGTGGGAAGGTGATATCTCAAAGTTATATGCTGTCTAGGCTTCTCACATACCATATGCACATCCACTTCAATTCTATCAACACCTGAAAGTAGCAAAAAACCTCCCCCTTCTTTAAACATACAGATAAAACTCCACTTTGCACCTGCACCCAAACTTCAAGCTTTCTTTCATCACACACACACACACACACACACACACACACACACACACACACACACACACACACACACACACACACACGAGAAACCTTAAATCCAAGTGTTGACAAAAAGACACTCGAACCTGTCAAACACACCCATCACCAATAACAGAGTTGGGTCAAAACTTATTTTCTACTCTGTACAGTCATAGACAGGATAAACCTTTAAGGTGTCTCCCCACTCTTACGCACGCGCGCACACACACACACACACACACACACACACACACACAGTCACACAGCGACATCTGCACACACACTGACAGGCTGTATTGACTTGTCATGTCAGAAAAAGTAGCAAACAAAGCTGTGAGAGTTTCACATTGCGATGCAACATCATTAAATGTTTGGGCCCATATCGGTGCAAGCTAAGCCAGTGGCTTCATTCAGTATTCATTACAGCTGGCTGGCACGCCGAAAAGACACTGCAGGACAAATCAATCGGAGAGGAGAGGGAGAGGAAGTGAGAGAGAGAGAGTCAGGGCTGAGGGAAATCCACAGTGTTTAATTTTAACAAGGTGAAGCAGGTGAAAAAACACAGGAGAGGGAATCCCACATTAATGATCGGCAATAGGTCACTGCTTATTAATATACATATAAGTATAACATCAGAAACAGTCCCTCCAGGGTAAATGCGCGCGCACACACACACACACACACACACACACACACACACACACACACGTTAAACATACAAATCTCTCTGGCAATCACTTCTCTTTCACTCCCACACACGCTGCACTGTTGGTTGACTCATTATCAACCTGGGTTTGACAGGAGTATGTGTCAACAAGCACATTGGAAATAGTGACAGAGCTCAGGTATGACAGAAAGCACAGGCAGACAACAATCAATGCAATCACTGTATCTAAATGCATACGAGAAACAAATACTACGTTTCTTGTTTACGTGGCGTTTCAGAAACCAGGCTACTGCTGAAAGGCAGAGGTTAATCACATTACAGAGATGCAGGTGAACCCTGTAACTTTGATAATCATAAGTGTTAACATTCAGCATTGTTCATGTTCCTGTTTCCATCCACTATTGAATACTGCTGTTATTAATATAGCCTGTTGAAATAGATGATCATACTTGTACCCCGACAGGCTACAAGGACCACCAGGGGTTTCCCTGCTCTGAGAAAGTACAGATACTGTACGTCTCTGCCATTTCATTTATGTTGCTCCCACACCACTCACATAATCTACTCAGAGCAGAGATTCTGTCATCAAGGGGAGTCTTAAACAAAGGTACTGCAACGGCTGTGAAAACTGAGCATCTTAATATACTGCATTAAAAGAGTTTCATTTTTCTTTGGTGTAATGATAATGACAATTAGATGCATCATTTCAAGGTTCGACTGAGAGTGTGAACAAAGAGAAAGCAGACTGAGGAAACGCTGTGCTACATCAGTGAAAGAAAAATAGTGGAATCATTCAACACTGAACATGCGGCATCTCCACTCCACAGTGATACTAACAATTAAAACTGTGACCCATTTAGAATATCCTAATCACTTTCACTCAAATGTTTGATACAGAAACCAGGGTTGTAGATCCTGTGTACATCCTAATAATTCAATAATTCACCAGTGCAGAGGTGCCATTCAATGTCTAAACAGTAGAGGGTGCTGTTGACTAATACAAAAGGTTTCTGAAGGAAAATAAATCCTCCTGCTAAATAATGCAAACATGTATGTGGTAAAATGAATAATCAACTCATATTTTGATTTGAGAACATCGCTTCTTAGACTTAACAGATAAAATCTGTTCATATATTTGAAATCAGAAAATTAAAAGTGTCTGAAATATGTTAATTTTTTTAAATGTTTGCCTATTTCACCCCTTAATGATGGGGGTTGAGGCCAACAAGTCACTGAACTTGATAAGAAAGTGGTGAAACATATATTTTTTTAATATCTCTGCTCTAACAAATGTTACTGAAGTGTATGTGAAGTCAAAACAAGTGCATTCAGGATTCCCCACACTTATTTCTAAGTCAGATTCCAAACCATTGACTTAAATTGTACTGATGCCAAATTGTAGTTTTAGCCTACAAATACAGCATTATCTTACCAAGAGAGGTTTAGTGAAATTAGCCAGGACATTAAGTTGTAGACTTCATGTGCACATTTTTGTTAAAAAGACTCAGACGTGCAGAAGATGGGTGCCTTTGTCTCGTGCAGCTTACGAGGACACACTTACAAAACCAAGGAAAGGACGAAAGTAAATAATAATAGTTGTTTTGATAAATTTGATTGAATAAATGCTTAAGGAACTTCTTGTTTAAGGTACATGGTTACAGGTCACAGCTTCTGTGTAACACAGGTGGTTTGCTGTTTTGACAAATGAAGACATCAAATCAATAGTTTTGAGGGATATTCAGTATAATAAAGTACAACTCATCCAGCCCACTAGTGGAAAGCACAGCTCTGACTCCTGGTATAGACCCAGAAGGCCTCACTCACCAGTATCTTGGCCTTTTCTTGCCCTTCACGGGCCTTTCCTCTCTCGATGATGAGGGCAGGGGTCAGCTCATCCAGGCCTGTGGCTGCTGCTGTCTCTTTCTCCCTCTCAGCCAGTCTGGCCAACTGCTCCTGCACCAGGGCCTGTTGGCGCTCGAAGCTGAAGTAGGGAAAGATAAAAACTGTTTTAACCTTTATTTATCCAGTGAAAGTCTGCTGAACATTTAAGTTCTTGTTCACACAGAGAGCTACCCAGCCAGGTCGGAGAGATATTGGTTTCTGCTGATAAGATATCAATACCTATATTTTTGGGATAGAGCCTCCAAAAAGTCAATAAGACAAAAAAACCAACAACAAAAAAACAAAACAAAACATGTATCTTTTGCATTGCTGTTTTCTTCAGCATTTACATTTAGACCCTGAGATACTAAACCTCTTGACTGAAAATGAATGGTGAATAATAACAATAATTCTCATTCATGAATTGTCGGGTGGAATCTGATTAAAGTATTACATTAAAATCAGGTGCAGTATTAAGTCACACTACAAATGCATGAGGAGAACGCAAACTAGGATATAATGCGACCTATAATACAATGCAATCCAATCCAGCAACACCATGAAATATGGCCTAAGAAATTACCATATACTTCACTGCCACATAGTCTCAAGAAAATTTCACAATTATCAGCTTCACAAAAAGGTTATTTAGTACACGGCTATTGTATTGGGTTGCCTGAAAAACTTCTGCTACGGTACCTGACACAACTGATATGCTTGGCCCCAGAATTTAAACCAGTGGCATCTTGGCAAAGAGCCAGTTTCTGTAACTCTCTAACTTTCTGTTAACTACATGAACAGATAAATAAATAGGAACGGATTACATTAGAGAAGTTTGGCACTAATAACACTGATCAAAACATAACAATATACTGTATATTATGTGGGTAAGAATTGTTGGACTTGCCAACATGTAAATCTATAGAGGCTCAGGATAGTATATGAGCATTCAGCAGCATAGCAACATGCCTGTTAATACAGACAGAGTAAATCAGCACAGGCAGTGTTGACAGGTCACTCGACAAGTGTATGTTCTCTGTAAACATTGCACATTAGCATCACGTGTGTGCTATTTTATACATCTGTCACCTCCACTGGCTATTAGCTGCCAGTGTCAACACAGAAGGCCCTACTTAAATATATGAATATATACATTAGGATCAAATATTTTGCACTATCATAATAAATTACATGCAAAGTTACAGCAGGTCCTTCACCAAATATGGCTGAATAGCAACAAAAAGGGACAGTGACCTCGACATTATGAGCACCTACTTTTTGCGGATTTCTTCCTTTATTTCTGCAGGGGAGGGTCCTGTTGGTTTTGGACCTGAAAATCAAATGGGAAACATATCAATACTATTAGCAATTACAATATGGATCAGTTTGCAGAACAGAGTAGCAAGAGCGACAAATGGCTACGGTCTGGCCAATCACGTTCCCTGTGGGCATGACATCTGTCTTACAACATGATTTATTTCAAGTTGACTAAAATGGGCCCCACTTTTAAACCATTGTCTCTAATGTTGACCCAATTGTCAAGTCACAGCTTAATGTCACTTTAATTACATTAATATTTACAAACAAACTTATTATCAAGTAAAATATATTTTTAAGCAACACAGAGAGGCAGCTCCACACACAGACTCTCTGAGACCATGTGAAAATATTCTAATAAATGTGAGCACATGATTTTAATCTGAAAAAGTCACATATCGCTGCTGTGTTGAATTGACCTTTATCCTGATACTGTTCTCATCAGTCTCTGTCTGAGGACATCATGTTTGCTGACACAGTGGGCCTCCCAATGGGAGCTCTGTGAGAAAGGAAAGGTCTTTGACTGGGACTTACTTGGTGGTGGTTTGTGACTGTCTGGCGGAGACGGTGGTGGCTTGGTGCTGTCAGACCCCTGAGAATCCCTCATCCGCCGGACCACATCCTCTGAGAGCTGGACAGCAATGTGAGAATTGACAAATGTGCACATAAACACACACACACACACACACACAGGTTCACTGGTTAAAGAGACCATCATCCAGCCTGCTGAAGTGCCACTGAGCAAGTCACTTAAGAGACTACCAGCTCCAGATGTGCTGCTGTACAGCTGTGCATGACCTCTCTGACCTTCCTGAATAGTAAGACAAAGAGTATCTATCTGCCTACGTGGATCAACACATGAACACATTATTAATTCACTCTCCTGCTGTAACGTTACAATTTGCAGGTTCACAAGTGGGACATAATCGCAAATTTTGTGTTTGTGAAACTGAAACTGTCTACGTTTGGTCACTAAATCATTAAATTTACTGCTGACTAACGTTACAGTAACGTAGCTTACTCCCTAATGTTTGTTGACACAGTAAATCTAGCTAACGTTTGCGTCATGCTGTGGACATTTCGCCAGCATGTTAACGTTGCACTGCGTTATATAGCTGGGTAAAAGTCCGCATTATTGGCATTTTACCACGAGCTACACGTCGTAATTCATCAAGCTGTTATAAGATAAGGGTAGCCAAAAGTTACTAAGCGAAGAGAGCGAGTAACGGAGACAGGGGGTATGACCGGGGTCGTTTGAGGACGTGGGAGCGCTCAGACCGACACCACAGCAAAAGCCTACTAGCTAACCGTTATTAGCTTCAGTCGTTATGCCTAATAACACAATTCAAACTTTGGTTACGTTACATATACCACGTTATATCTACCTGCACTCCTTCAATTACTGTGACCTTCTCGTCTTCGTCCAGTCCGAATGACACCTTCCTGGTCGTGCTGCCGTTACCTCCCATTTTGACCAGCTGTTTGTTCCCCCTGATTAGAAATAATAATACACACCCTGTCTAGTTGTAGGACAGGGAGTCATAAATGAGAGCGGCTGGAGTCGCCGCCACAGCGACCGGTGGTCAATACACTTCAATAAAGGTCATTCTGGCGCTGCAGTATCCTCAAAGCTCATTGGTTGGATAAAATCATTCAGACCCAATGAAACATGGTCCTGTATCTTGAATCGACTAAGGGTAGATGGGAATTGTAGTTGAACTGTAGCCTGACTAATGTGGAGTCTGACTTGTGAAGCTTTATTAACACAAACACAACATAATTAAACAGAATAGAGGACAAACAGTCGTGTCATCAACACATGAGGAAATATGTATGAAATATGTAGGAAAAGCCCTTTGCCGTGTGTAGTGGCCACAAGCAGCCACAGAGTGGAGTCCTGTCCTGCATTTGAATGTACTGATGAATTACCCAAACCAGCCACACTGTGGCGTCTTGTCTCATCCCCCCAAAACAAACAAATGAAAGAGTCCATGGTTTATTCTGTAGGTCATGGAATGCTCAATACATTGCATTAATATGGGCTGAATATTATACAATCAATGCACTTAAATAAAAAGGCAATTTACAGATCATTTGCAAAATGATTTCAACATCGAACATCGTGTGTATCAAGAAATTGGACTTCAATTCCATAACAATGCACCCTGTGAACTCATGTCATGAAACAGCAAACTGATTTCCCCAATCACTAGTCTGACTCCAAGTGACTACAGCAGTCATCACCAGCACTGAAACTTGAATATGAAATATTTCAAGAGACAGGCAAATACTGTAATTTCTTGGAAATACACTTCTTAACTGTGTTGTTGCTTTAAAATGATGAAAGAAAATAAATGTAACTATATTTCTGCATACAGGTCACCACTTTCTATGAATACTGCTAGCTTAAATACAGTAATCCATTCATACCAAACATATAGCATTTTCAGGGGGAAACTCACATACGTCATATGTCCTTGGTAGACATAAGTAAATGTGATGTGAGGTGGTAGTAATACCAGGAGGAATGATAAAAACTGATTTCATGTGTTGAACCAAGAAGAAAACAACTCAAGCCTACAATTGATCAGAATGGAAAAACAGTCCAGTACTTTTCTCATTGAAAACTTGGGAATTTAAAGTTAATATCTATATAATATAACTGCTTCAATACCATCATTTGATACCACAAAATTGAGCAATATTGTTTACGGTCTAATTTCACCACTTGTAATAACATTTGAGGAAACTCACAGAGGAAAAGAAAAGACGGTAGCATCAGCAAAAACAAAAAAATCAACTTTGCAACAGCAACTCTTTTGCAGCAGGCAAAGCTTAACTAGATATGCTGATATGTGAATGAGGGCATGTCTAATTTGGAATACACAATTGTTGTTCAAATCACACACGTAACAACACATCCTTAATGAAGCTAACAAATGTGCTGCTTTCAGTGGAAGGAATGATTAATCTGGTCTAAGAAATTAAAGCAAAAGCACAGGAGAGAAATGGCAGGTAGCGAGCTAATGTCGAGCAAATTTGAGATTTGCTCTTATGTCTCAGCCATTCCTAGCAGAGAGCCTCACAGATGGTCTGTGATCTTTAACATGAATGCAATGCCTGTATTTAGGAGGTACCGATGTCCTTTTCATATTGCAGTGACGTACATCACGCTAACACCTTTCACTTGCTCACAGGAGGCACAGCATCTATTTCAGAGGACACCTGTCAAAATAAATGAGCACTAGTCCTTGTCCTGTGTAGCGAGGCACGGTGATTCAGTAAAAAAAATGATGAGCGAGTTGAGTCACAAATCTAATACAAGGCAGCAGCATAACAAAGTCAGTTGAGATGCTGTTACTCAAAGCTTTAAGTGGGAATGTAAAGATGTTGCCATCAGAAGAATGTTAGATAGATTTGATGCATGATGCTGGAATGACAGAAAATGTGCAGAGGGAAGTCAGTAAGCTCCCACATTTAAGAGCCTGTGGAACAGGACCAACACGGAGTCTGGCCACAATGAGGGACAGTACTCCTAGTGTGGAGCTACAGCAGCAGTGCACTCTGGCAACAGTGTTACAAAAGCAGTTGCTAAATTCACAGTCCTCCAGATAATTGGCTAGCAAAGGCCTCTGCTCAAGTGTCCATGAGTTAACTTATCCTGGCCTCAAAGCAAGACCAAGACCACTCTTTCTTGGTGTCCAACTACTTTGTTCTGCTTCTTTTTTTTTTGGCCAACTCCTCTGATCGCCTTCCTGCCTAACACACTACACACGCACAACATTTAGTCCAGCTGTATAACCATCTCTCTTCTTCCATTCTCCTCTTCATTGATTCACGCGTTGATAGGTCTCCAGCGTTCAGCTTCAATGCTGTTAATGCTGCTGGACCCATAGGGTCCGGAGGCAACATCATCCAGGTATGCTCCAACCATACGAGAGCTGCCGGGACCAGAACCATCGATCTGGGTGGAGGAGTAGAACAGGCCCTGGTCAGTCAGCTCCTTACGGCCAAGGGTTGTAGCAACGGTTGGAGGAAGGTGGACGTCGCTTTCATCCGGCTCATCCACCTGTGACTTGTAGGAGAACAGGATCTTGGGCTCTGAACTGTGGAAAAGAAGAAAGTAGTGAAATAAAGGATGAAACAGGGTCAACTGTCTTGAGTGCAACTATAAAGTATTGTGTATATTTTGTATGATTCTTTGTACAAACCCAAAGAAGCCCTTGAGGAATGTGACATAAATGAGCGGAGCAAAGGTGGAGAAGTACAGGAATGTGGTGACATCCACACAGCTGGTTCAGAAAAGACAAAATAAAAGACAGACAGTGTAAACAGTCCCATTAAAAATGACAAGACATACAGATATTATCAGCTTCAGTAGATACAGAAAACACAAACTACAGGTTTCTGTCAAAAAGACAGTTCAATCCAAAAGGAAAACATCTGTTATGTTCTCATCCTCTCGCCTAAACGCCACTGAACTTCATAGGCTCCAAACCAAAACAGTGAGTCATCCCCCTAGTTGCAACTCAGCCAACAAATTAAATTACAAGAATTTAAAAAACAACCACCCAGCTCCACACCCAGGATTTTTTTCTAAAAGGCTTGTGCTGCATAAACCCAATGCTTTAAAGCCAAAAACCTATTCAACTTATCTTTCTTCCTAAAATACTCATACAGGTCTATTTATTCAGTAAAATACTCAAAAGGATAATACTGACCAGAGTCCCTCTATGATTCCAGCACATAGCAGAGCACTGCCCAGGCCCTGGACGAGGTTCAGTAAAGACAGGATGGCAGCATACACATAGAAACTCCTCTTAGCTGGACATTAGGAAGCAAAATGGACAGCAGAGGACAAATGCTTTCAATTATATGGCACCATACAGAGGTAAAAAAGCACATAAAGTGCAACACATCCTCATTGAAATGAATTTTCCATTCATGAGATATAATGCAAATCTTTTAACCTCTCAAATCTAATTTCTGATCTTTGATCTGCAATGAAATCCGTAACTTACATGGAAGAGATATCCTCTCCCTCACTGGAGTTTTAGGCAAGATCACAATCAAAGAGTACACCTGTATAAAAGGATTACATCATCAATCAAACATTAGACATCAGTTATCGGGTATCTGTCAAGCATGAGTTTTATTTTATCCCTCGTGCTGCCACTGCTGCATAGTTACAGGTTACTGACCAGGAAGAAGAAGCAGGAGCTGGCCAACCAGAAGTGACGCCCTCCGTGACCGTAGATGTTGAAGTCCTCAGCAGACAGGTGGCTGTCTGGATACAGGATCTCTAGTGTGCCCTACAACCATTACTCATTTATTTTAATTGCGTGCAGAATGACAAAAGTGAAGTTTAACATTATTTAACCTCTTATCATCTATCATTACCTGTGTGATGGAGTAGCCCAGAGCCAGCACAGCAGTGATAGCCAGCACACGCTTTATACTGGACTTGCTCTCCAGATGACCTGATAAAGGAATAAAGAAAGAGGCTTAACAGAAACAAAAGCTGTACAGACATTCAGCTATATTCAGGGCTTAAAATGATAACTATAAAAAGGGGACATTTGAAACAGATGTGACATGTGAAAAGAGACCAGAAACTCCATGCTGGTTCACATACGGAGTAAATGAGAACTGAAACCAGTGGAGCAAACTAACCGAAAGCCAGTCCCAAGATGATAACACTGAGCTCAATGGCCAGCAAGAAGAAACGGGTGATTTCCCACAGCACCTAAAGAGACAACAAACATCATGAGTATCCATGTGGCAGAGTAGACCGGCTGTGTTGCTACACATACTGACCCAGAACGTATATGCAAAACGTTACAGGTCACGCTCCAAAGCATTAATCCTTTGTATTTCTTTTCTTCAACAGTGCAGCCATGACAGCGTGCTATGGGAACACTAGCTCCATCACTGTGAACTCCATAGGGATCTGTCTGGTATGTGAGGAATGTCAGCCATGCCTTTTCCTTTTAGACATGAAAGCCCAACAGAGTCATGCTGAAGCTCATATCAGCCCCTCTGGGTATTTAATAAACAAGACATCTGTGACAGGACATGGTCACTGCTACTTAAGTATGGGCGAAGTATTTATGCTGCAAAGCTGTAATCTGTCATCTACTACCTGTAAATAAAAAAAATAAAAAAACACAACTATTTCACACTGTTAAAACTCCAAGAAACCCAAACTGTTTTGACCGTTTAGAAAGGCATACATCAATTTAAAACCGGTTTCTCCCAGACTGTATGTTCCACCACACAAAGAAGCCATTTCTCCTCCAAAACAACACTATTCGCTGTAGTTTACAGTAAACATGAACGTCTTGTGACTAGTACAGGTCAGAATTTGTTTCCAGTACAAGAAAGTGAAGTGTATTTTTTATTTAAATACACAGAGTCCCTCCAAGCATTCAAAATAATACTGTGGTAACTACAAAATGTTCATGCAACACAAGGTATTTTAATATTCAGATTTTTACCCAGATTGTTGCATCATTATTTGGTTTATTCCCTAATTTATGGAAAATTTTGGGGGGAAATTTTTAAATAATGAAGAGTAAAAATGTCCATGTTATTTATGCTTCATGTGCTTCCTTACTTTGTCTATGATGGTGGCAGCACTGGATGCACTGACAGTCATGGACACGACGGCCCGGGTGATTCCAACCGCTGCTACAACAAACACCTAAAAAAATACAGTTCAAAACATGTTAGAAGATGTAAAACAGTCTGTCTTCTGAACACAATAAACATGTCCTGGAGTAGGGGAAACATATAGCTGATAGCAACAATGCACTGGTTAACCCTAGTGACAAACAATGTGCAGAGTTCCTTTATAGCCTTGCCAGGCATTGTGGAGCTGAGATATCCTCTTCTCTAGAGTCTTTGTTGTAAGGTTACCATCACTGGAATGGTTATCTAAATACACAGTATTGCAGTAAAATTTGGAAACAAAGAGAAAGCACCTTCAACCGAGAAGGAGCAGATTATAAAACAGAGCAGAAAACAAGAAATGAACTAATCTCAGTAAATATTTCGACAAGGTTCTTCTTTGTTGTTAGACAAAAGTGAAAGTGAAAGGTATTAACAGGTGCATTGTCCCTTTAGAGTTTTTGGGCGAGTTCAGAGACTGATAAGGATAAAAACAGGATTAATCTTAAATTATGGGCTAAAATACGTCACTGCGTAGCACGACGTCAAGCTCAAGATAATTACTTTGAATACTGTATAATGGTATTTCTGTAGTTTGTGTCCTACCAGCAAGTAAAAGGTGACAAAGATGGGGCTTGAGGTGAGTCGTATCTTCGCCCTGGCTGAGGGCAGCTTCCACATCAGGAATACAAAGAAGGCCACATTTGGCACGAGCAGTAATATGTCCCAGAACCGCACCCTAAGACAGAGAGATGAATGTGAAGGGGGATAATGCAGAGATTTTTGAACATTTTTATTTAATGTGCAGTAAAGATTGCGCATATTTTGTGTAGTCTGTTGAATATTCACTTTTAACAGTTAGTAATTTATTTCCATTTTGTATTTCTGGCACTGTCACACAAAGATTTATATGTTTTACTAACTCTTTCATTGTTTTCAATTATTTCTTCCACAGTATGCTACCGGATACCTGGATTCTCCAATGTCCTCGTAAAGAACTTGTAGACATTTGTGAGGCTTGCTGATGTTGGCTTCACTATCAGGTTGCCAAGTTGGGAACGTTGATGTGTTCTCCAATGGTGTAGGTGAAATACTGCCATTGTATTGAGCAAACCTAACCACAGCAGTCACTGTGGCTAGCATGGTGTCGGACCCTGTGGGGGAAAAAAAATCTGATCATGTCAGATATTTACTGAAACGGATAACTCAGATCAGCTGACAGACCTTTTACTTCTTATTCTAAGCGTTTCCTCTTTTTGGGAGAGGTTCAGGTTGTGAAGTGGACTTCGCGAAGGGAAGATCCTTTGGTTACATACAAGGTGCTGAATCCTTTTTGAGGGCATATTATAGGAGAATGTATGCTAGAGCCAACTCATATGTCATATGAGCCCAACAAAACACTTGAGAAATACATTTCTTTTTAAAGAGGTTTAAGACTTGAGGAGGTGTAGAGCTGTTGTTGTACCAGGCACGAACATGTCACAGCGTTCTCCACTTTAAGATAAACATTATGTAACGGTTGGCTGCTATATCAGCCACGTGTTGTGTTAAATTTAAAGTTTCAAACGGTGAAACTAATCTAATCCCGTTAGAATTAATTTAAGCCTACTCAACAGTTGGAGAATTGTCAAGATACAGTACCTAACTTGGCTAGAGTAAACAAAATATAACGACTAGAGGTCAGTCTCAAATTAAGACCACTCTTGCTGGAGTTGGTTAAAGATGACAATGGGCAGCTAATCTTAACGTAGCCTAACGTACGGTTCCTTCATATGGGTTATCATAATACTTTCAATTGGTGTTAAGGGGATTTCAGACGTTAGCTAATGCTGCTAACGTTACTTACAACTTGCTAGCCGCAGTCGGAAGATGGGTTGTTTGTAAATTCAAATTCTATTCTCCGAGCTTCCGTTAGAGACAAGCACATTAAAATGATGACAATGCTAACGGTAAATATAGCTTGCTAAATAACATTAGGTAACGCTGCTTAAAAGCCGACTGGTTCACGTTAGCATCAAAACAAACGTGATACTAGTGCAAGTGCAATGACGCTGCCCCAACGTAACGAGAGCTTCAACTGGTGTAAAAAAAAAAAACATCTTACCGATTCAGTAGACTCGGATTCAAGAGTTCAAGTGCTGTAAAATGTTTTAGAAATAATACGACTTCAGCACATGCTTTACACGCTGTAATCGATCAAGAAATGGATCACCGATACGGGACATGGCTGTACTAGATAGTTTCGTTAACAAATTTCCCCAGTCTGGTCAGCTGACACTCTCACCAAACAAGCGACGCAAGTCTCGCGAGAGGACATTGTGACGTAGTGGGTTTTTTTAACCTTCTTCGTCACTTGATGTTCCACAGACTGTTATTCAGGACTTCATTTGGAGGAATAAGTCTCATTATTTTAAAAAAGAAGTGCTTTGTAATACCAAAGACCGCGGAGGTCTGGAAAATCGAGATTTTAGCTCTCTTAATAATTCATTTAAGATTAAATGGATCATTGAATACTTAAAAAACAAGCATAGTATTTGGAATATTTTCCCCAATTACCTGTTTGATCCAGTTGGTGGTATCAAGTTTCTACTAAAATGTGACTTCTCAAATGATAAAATCCCTATTAAGTTGGCAAAGTTTCATAGGCAAAGGCTGACAGCTTGGTTATTAGCTTACAAACATAACTTTTCACCCCATAGGTACTTCATATGGAACAATAAAGACATTGGATATAGAAATAGAACTATCTTCTATCACACATGGTTTAATAATGGAATACGGACAGTTGGCCAATCACTTCATCAAAATGGTTATTTATTACCTTATAAAGATAATTTCTAGATGTTTTTGGTCTTCCTTATTTAATGATATACAGTGGGAGAAAGCATGGAAAATATGTGATAAATACTGTATCGCTAACAAGCTTAAAGAAGTGTCTTTCAAGATATTACATAGAATTTACCTGGTAAAATGTGTTAGAAAGAAGAAACTGGCTATTGATTATAAGTGTGATTTCTGTGAACTAGAAAAAAAAAAGAGTATTTCCCATCTATTTTTTCACCATATATGTACAAGAATTTTCAGGATTGATGTAGGCAACTTTCTAAAAAGAAATTTAAGATGAATCTCGAAATAAATATGTTTGATGTAATGCTATATTTTGGTCAAGATAAGATTGTAAATAAGATTGTAAAAAAATTCCATATTCATAAGAAAAAATGGTCAGGAACCAAGCGAACCTTCCTGCACTTTATTAATGAATTTAAACAATATAGCACTATCTTATCTAATGTTAAAAAGAAACAAGCTATTAAGACCTCTAAGTTATTAAAGAATATAATATGCTGCATATAACACAAACTCTGGCATTGTAAAATGTAAATATAATTTCTTTTTTTGGTTTTGTTTTCTATTGTCTATGTATCTGTTTGTACCTCTGTATAAGAACATGTGCACAATAAAGAAAGTGGGGGGAAAAGAGGCAAGCTTAGGCAATGCTAGTTGGTTTTGTAGATTTATTTAAATTAAGGCAAGTTAAATACACATGGGAGAGTGACATCTTCCAAAGCTGTAATATGAACAAGAAATCAGAGTCTGTCTTCTATCAAGACACAACTCAAATTAGCTTTTTTAAATATTATTACTTTGCTCTTTTTACTGTGCAGCACATTTTCTAAGAACATAATATTGTTACTAGAAATGTAGTTATGATTATGAATAAATAGTGACACGTGCTTTGGGGTGCCCTGACATCATCCTGTAGGCCAGGTGCACTGGTTCGGTCAGGTTAGCCTTAAATGTGTACACATGAGTCTTCCCGCTGATGGGGCTGATGTTGTAGAAGCTCAGCCTGTGAGTCTTGAAACTCAGTCTGATCTCTAGCCTGCGTGATACTGTGGTCCTCTTCAGCGGCACATCGTGACTCTGCTCAAAGGCCGTAAGCAGGTTGTTGAACCACATCAGGCACCAGGAGCTCCGGCTGCTTTCCAGAGCAGAGGGCAAGCCGCTGCGTGCTAGCTGCCCACTGTAACACACACCAATGATCCACGGAGAACCTTCGAGCTCCACCTCCCAGCAATGATCCCCTTCATAGAAGCTCTGGGTGCTGAGGACCTGGAAGAAGCTGGTGAACCTCTGAGGAGAGGATGGGTAGGGCTGTTTGGTAGCGCTGAAAGTCACTGTCTTCAAGTCCTCTGAGAGGACGAGGTTGGGATGTGCTGTTTCTGGGTCAAAGGTCACCTCTGAAGGGTTGAGGGTGTTCCGAAGGGAGCGCTGAATCTCTCCAAATCTTTCCCTCAGCTCAGCGTTCATGTCTTCCAGCTTGGGACAGGCTCGGGCGGGGTTGACTTTGGATTCAATGTGGTCTTCCTCTTCTCCCACAGGCTTGGCCATTAACTCCACAATGCATGGTTGTAGAGTCTGAAGCTCGTCATTAAACGCAGTCTCATCCTCTTCAGTCAGAAGGGACTCCGACCTGAGGACAGCTTGTCTCAGCTGCTTAGTCAGCTCAGCAGCTTGACTGACTCGACTGCCCACGCTGGCCTCACCTGGACCTAGCTCCTCTTCAATCAGCTGCATCACCTGTGCACTGTAGCTCTGCGCCAAATCTTTTATCTGCCCTAAAAGTTTGGATGCTTTCTCCCTCAGCTCACCACCAGCAGTGGTCACCTCTAACTCCCGCTCCTTCTCTTTCCTCAGCACACTCTCTGCCATCTCCAACTTGAGGCTCAGCTCTGTGATTTGAGAAGCCAGTCTGAATTTAGGTTCATCCATTTCCATCTTGTCTTTGCCGCCGCCTTGCTCTGTGGAGCCAGACCCAATTTGAAAGCCACCCTTTCCTTTACAACCTGAGCTCTCCTCCCGTCTCTCTCCAGCTGTCGCTACGCCCTGGTGGTATTTTGTGTTTGGTTCTTCTGTAACAGACCTAACATCACTCTTGATTGTTACATGGTCGACGTCAGAAGGGTGTGCAGTGGAGGTGACTTTCCCAGCAGTGGCTTTGTAGGTCTCTACGATGTTGCACATTTTGGAGCTTTTCACAAGGGCTTTGGTTCCCTGGTACTCCACCTGGCACTCAGGGCAGCTGTGTTGGTCAAGGCCTTCTCCCATGGTCTGAAGGCAGGCATAACAGTAGATGTGACCACAGGGAAGAGAAACTGGTTCGGAGAAGAGCTGCAAGCAGATGGGGCAAGTAAGCTCCAAGGCCAAATCTTCTGGATGATCCTTTTTAGAAAAGTTTGCTTTAGTCTCACTCACAGACATGGTGGCAGGAGCTGGAAAAACAGACAACCCAGGGTAAGACTTCAGAAATATGTAGTTCATTATATAAACTTGGCTGACTTATTTGACTCTGTTAAGATTGTGAACTTTCTATTTAATAAGTTAATAAATACGACTAGGGGAAAAAGGACTTCAAAATGAAGTGTAAAAAAGTATATAGTAGCGGGGTCATAGTTAGGATTTTAGAAAAACTGAGGTCACCAGTCCCCTCTCACTACAACAATTATGACCAAACACCAAATATAGTCAATGTTTTTATTATTTGCATTGCATTATTTTATATTTATTGTGTTACCTGTCCAATTATGTTTTCTGTGAATTTTATTTCCAAACATATAATGAAATACAGAATCATTTTTGTTGCCCTAAAAGTAATTTAAAAAAAAAAAAAAGGGAGTCAATGTAAAAAAGTATCCAACAAGTGTATAAAATATTCACCAAGTGTTACTTTTTAACTGAATGTAAGCTACTCCAGATTGCAACACCTCCCAAACTTCCCACAAAACATACCGATAACGTAACTCAAGTGTCCTCAATGGCAGATGTGGCCGTGGCCAATATAAACATGTTGTGCAGCATTCTTGCAGGTTTAAGTTACCAATTATACAGCACAAGGAAACCACACAGTAGGCCTATATGTAAGTAAAATTAGTAACAAATCCCAAGCCAAAATGTACACAGGCAAGACCAAGGATTCATCAAATTATATCTATAGTAAATACGACATTTTAGTTGCAGGAAGATGTGTCTAATGGCCAAGAATGGTAAACAGCGAGGTCTAACATGCAGCAGGCCGTAAATGTTTCTGCGTCGTCATCTGGCAGCGCGTCTGTTAACTCGCTGGTTAGGTTTCGATTTCCACCGAGCAGGATCTCCACGCGGCCACATCCCTAAAGTTTTGATTCCTTCTGTTTAATTAATCAGACTTACATTGTTTGCCCGAGTCCGCTGCAGGTAGTAGCTTTGATTTCAATTCATTTGGCTTTACTTCTTTGAAAAATAATTAGGCCTACATTATTATTCATAAGCGTTTGCGTATCACTTAATGCGCAGCAGGGATAGTAGCAGGCGAAGTCGCTTTCTTCACAAACTAAATATAGATCGTGCATCCTTTTTTTTTAAAGAAAACGACGAGACCAAAAAAAAAAGACTTACCTGTCACAACAGTACTGTGTTGTGTCGAGTCTTCCTGTTCAGGTAAGAGACAATAAAACGCACTGACGCAGAGTTCAGCGGTCCCTCTACGCCTTTCATAAACATTAACACCGTCATTTGCCCCACTGGAGCTCAGTGGGGTAATCTTGAGCAGCATGTGTCATCCTGCATCTGTACCTGTATTTGTCAGATCTTTACCCAATCTGCCCCATTATCTAATATGGAAAATGTCATGCCTTCAGAATTGGTACATTAGCATATTAAGTACTTTTTGTTTAAATTAAATTCTGTTTTATTGCAAAAATATACATCATATTGTAAGAAGACAAAAACTAGGCAGTGACAGCAACTGGAAATTTAACATGTGCGCTCTTGCAAGTACAAATGTGAAAAAAATGTATATTGAATGTCAAAGGCACAATCAATCATTTCACATTAAAAGTGGAGGACAAAGAAAACAAAGTGTTTTTATTTTAAATTCATTTATATTTCTACACATTTGGTTTAAAAACAGCAAAATCCTCAGCTCCAATGCATCTCCACACAGTTGGATGATGAAAGATATGTAAAAATAATAAATATAAGTGTCATTATAGTGCGAAGGCACAGCGCCAGGCTAACTCACTGCAGTAAATTCCCCTCCAACGTCTGTTTATACATCGCTGGAATAAAAGTCATTGTCAATCTGACCCAGCTCCCCAATCATGTAGTGTACAAACATGTCTAAACTTGGCAGTGCAGTACCTGAAAGGAAGACATGTCAAATGTGCATGTTGTAGTTTCACAATGATAATATGCTCACATCAGCTAGCTTCCCATCCAGAGCTCCAATTACTTATGACTTAGGTGAGTCTTAAGTAATTAGAAACGATCTCTGACAACAGAATAATGCTCAACATCGCTCAGGGCAGACCCCAGTTATCTCATAGGGTCAAACAGACTTTAAAATAACCCAAAGCATCTTAAATACATTCTCACACCACATTTGGTTGCTTGGTACATGTAGCTATAAAAACCCTCCCCACAACGCTAAAGTCCAAAGATACACAAGCTTTCTAATCTCAACTGAATAAAGGATAACAGGTTTGTTTTGTAGCTCTGTGTGTGCCTGGGTCCGTTTGAGCTTCGAGTACGAGCTTCAAGCAGTGAACTGAACATTTCCAGATTGGTCACAGAAAACAGGAAATAGTGATTAGACAGTTTTGGCATGTGCAGGATTCAGGCATCACGCAATACTTATCTAATACAGCGCAATTTTTTATACTAATGTGTTTTTGGTAAGTGTTTAAAGCTGCAAAGCGTGACAGTATTAAGAGTTATCATACCAATACACTGTTTAAATTCATATTTTGGAATGATTATGATGCTGGTACACAAAATAACAACAAACTGAAACCATCCAAAGGCATATTTGTCCAGTTGTGTCGTGTTCACTGATTTTCACATAAAAATAACAAAGTATTGTATAAACAGCCAAAGTCAGTGTAAGAGCACTGTGATTAAGTGCTGCATAATGTTTTATACAGTTATTCTTTAAATGTGGAGTCCATGCATATTATGACTTAATTTGGCTCTTTGTAAGACGGGACAGTTGCCTCTTTCTGTTCCAGGTTATTCAGAGTCTCATAAACAGGCACTACAGTTGGCAGGTCTATCAAAAGCAACATTCAGGCATGCTGGGAAACGTCCTTTGGAAATCCTCTGGAAAAGGAGAGAATAAACACAAGAGTATATGTGCTTATGTGCTTGCCTTAAAATGTGTGTCTGTGTGTGGCTTTTGGTAGATGTGGGTGTGTCTACAGTAGTGCATCCAGGTCCAGTTCTGGCAGAGGCTCCTTCCAATAAGAGAAACTACTGTACTCAGGACAGTCCAAAGCAGAGGACGTGCTGCCCTCGACAGACAGCATGGGGAAGAAATGTTCCACCAACTCAATGAGGTGGCTGTACCTGCAAAAAACACACAGACACACCATTAATAAACATAAGTCATACGTGTGAAAGACCAAAAGTGTCTCCGTGACAGTCTAGTCTAGTTTGTACAAGTTGCTTCCCTATTGTCCAAATAATAATCTATATTATCACGACAACAAAACAATCCCATCTTATCTATCTATCTATCTATCTATCTATCTATCTATCTATCTATCTATCTATCTATCTATCTATCCATCTATCCATCTATCTATCTATTCTATATGTTGCTTTCAGCCCGTTCATCCTCATTTGGAGATGGGCACTGATGTCTGCCACTGTGTCTTTTTTGATACCACTAAGAATCACTAAAGTCAGAAGCAAAGAAAAGGTGGAGAAGGTGTTTATATCTTGTGTTCTGTTGCACACTTACGAGGACTTGTTGCCTTTGGTCTTCTCCTGGGTGAGCTCTCCTTTTGGGTTGACGGTAAATAACCTGCTGTCAGGCACCCCAACCTGCTTATAGGCATAAGCATCCTATAAAGTCAAAGGCAGCAAAATTCAGTTACACAGGCGAGCTTCAGTGTCACTTTAACCTTTGTAGTATCTATGCACACAACAAGCACTAAATCCATAATCATAAATCATTAACCAGTGTTTACTTTATATCTACATGCAAACCCTAGACTTTACTTCCGCATTTCTCACACTTCACTTCTACCTGCTGGAGTATAATACAGGATGTACAAATTAAAATAATACTAGGTAAAACATTCATTTTTGCGGGCTTGATCTCTTGAGATTATGTACAAACCCAGAGGCAAAAATCACTGCCAAATATGCAACTTAGCAGCTGGAAAACCTTGACTGATAATAGACTTGCTGCCGAAGGCTACTGCTTTATTAAGAGCCAGTCTGCAGCGTTGCTTACGTTAGTCCTGTTGCCGAAGGCCGCGTAGAAGGGCTGTCTCTGTGGGTTGAACAGGTCCCTGATGTCACTGAGACAGGCAATTTTAAAAACCTCCGGCTTCTTCTCAATAACCTCCCTGCACAGGTCGGGACAGACAGTTCATAGTGAAAAGGGATATCTGATCAAGTGTTTGCATACATTTAAACATTTCATACAGAGTAGTAGCTGAGTATGTGTTTCCTGGATATCTCTTTGATGTAGAGGTCAACTTCAAGAACAATTTCTCTCACACACACTGTAGAGCTGTGATATTTTAGACAGTTATAGCCTACATTCTGTTAATTAATAATTAATCAATGCTCTACAAAGAAAATACACTGTGTCCTAGTAGGACACTATATATACACAGTAGCTCAGTAGTAGTATTTGTTACCTGTGTAGTGCTGAAAAGAGGCTGCTGGGAGCCAACAGTACAGGCCCTTTAGGGAGGACGGTGCCTTTGTCATTGACCCACTGAAGGTAGTCCTTAGTGATGGCAGCCATACCTATGGCCCGCGCTGAACAATACAGGAACTTATAGCCATTTCTGCAAGGAAAGGAGCAACCATATTAGCATTTTAGTTTAATAAAAGGGAATAAGAAAAATGTGGAGTTTTCCACTTCTGCTTGTAATGAGTTGACCTGCAGCATTATGCTCCCGAATACTTTCATCAATACTCTCAACATCACACATTTCAAACAGAATTCAATCTTTTGTCAATTAACTGAACAGCTGAGCTTGTTTTAAATGCACAACATGACAGACAGGGAAAACTTCTGCAACTAGAATGACATCATAATGAAATCATCGGCAGTGGATAACATGTTATCGTTTTTTTTTTTTTATGGTGTGAGTAATGTATGTGAAAGTTCAGTAAAAGAAATAAGGAAAGGAAAAACAATAATAGTAGAAAAACTGTTAAAGACAATGATGTTTGTTGCTCTTTGACTGCTGATAATATTTTTCCCAGAAAGTAATTTCACATACTGGTGTATTTTGTGGTACAGTTTAGCAATGCCTTTGTGTGTCCAGTCTTTTCCAAACTGAGGTAGAATATGACCCAGAGCATCAGACCTGCAGGAGACAGACAGTGAAGACTACTCATGATACTGAAACAATGTTCTGTAGTGTATCTTTCATAGTAATCAGGAACTCCGCAGTTGTTGTTTACTTAGTGATGGTGCCGTCTATGTCTGATATGATGACGCGATCGTCCCAGTTCCACAAGTAGATGGCAGCCTCACAGCGACAGGTGCCTTGGTATTGTGTGGTCACACTGAACACCACCTTGTTGGCTCCTTCGCGCAGGTTTAAGTGCTCCTGGTTACGAGGAAGGAGAGAGTTAGCTAGGCGTGAAGTAGAGAAAACCACAAGCAGACTGGTCATCCTCTACAGACATCAGATAACAGAGTACAATTCTTTATGTGGGTGTATGAATGTGTACATGTGCGTATCTCTTACTATCTGTTTAGAGGTCAGACGTAGTGATTTGCGATACATCTGGCTCATACACTGAGCGGCGCTAAGGGTTTCTGCTGATAGGCTGGGGGCGATGGTGGCTTTCCGGCCGAGGCCCGCTGCCTCATCACTCTCGATGTCATCCAATGTGGCTCTGGAGAAACAACACACATCCAATTAACACTTTCAATTATACTGAATCTATTTATTGACAATGATCAAATAAGATGATTTAGTGATGTGTGCATGAAAATAAGAAAACATTCCACATGGTGATCTGTATCATTGATCTTAAGCTTTCATTTTGTCAAACGCAGACATAGTGAGTAATGTACTATATGCTCAAAGCTTTGGCACACTCTGGTGGCGCAAAGGTAAACTACATGATGAGAGTTTGAGTTGATACACAAAATATGTCTTTTTTCAATCGATTTTGCCGCAAACTTTATAGAATTGTTCATTTATGAGGTGACTTACTTAACTGTGGAAGAAACACTTGCCAGGGTCTCCTCTTGCTCGTACTTTGAGTTCTTTTGCTGAAAACAAGGAGCTCACATTATCAGGGACATTCAAACCGACAGCAATGTCAAGTGGCAATGGTGTTTTTTTTACGAACAGACCATACAGCGACCAGTTGCTTCTGGCTTAACCCTTTAATCACTTCAATCTCTACCACCCTTATTCCTCTCAGGTCTTACATGAACAGAGCATAAAAACCAACCCTAGCTAACAAGGCAACACTCCTGTTTAACCCAATAGATGGATTACTGCATGTAATTATTACATGTTCAACATGTAACATTTCTTTTCTTGCTGACACAACATCATAACTCAGTGAATAACCGTGAGCAGGAATTCCTAAGAATGTACCTGGTTATTGTCCATTTCTCTTCTCCTCCAGGAGAACCACCAGCGTCCAGACTTTTTGGGCATCTTGTCCTTCACCAGCCGCTCTATCGTACCCTATATGACACACACACACAAAAAGACGGCAATGATTAATGATTAATCCTGTCATCATATTCACCGGCCTACAAAGATCTTATCTGCCTTATGCTGTTAGCTTGTGAATCAAGAATTCAGTGATAAGCTTGATTCATGTTTGTAACTGGACATTAAGGAAGCCTAATTAATTCATATTGAGGTCTAGTGACAATAAAATCAATAAAATACCTTGGGTAGGTTTTTCTGGAAAGTTGTCATTGACAAGACCATTGGAGCAGCCACTGCCCAGTTATAATAGCTGTAAACAATAAATAATAAATACATAAACAGTCAAACAACATTTTTGTAATGCAAATTGTAATTGTATAAGCAAACAAATAAATATCTAATTCCAAATCTTACTTGGAGTTGATGCAGATCACAAGACTCGGATCCTCAATGATTCCTGGATTGTTGGCAAAATCCTGGTATGTCACAATGTGCGCCATAAACGTTTCTGGATTAAAAGGCAAAAACAACAACGATAAGTGATTTTACTCCACAGGGGGAAACCTGTCCGTTCCTTCGTGTACTAGCACATATTGCAGACACAGAACAACAGCACGGATACCCTCCCACTTACCTTTAGTGATTTGGCTGGTGTCGCCCACTTGTCCGCAGAGGGACATGCTGACATCCATGTTGTAGGAGGTGGAATCTGACAGGTACTCCGTGCCGCTGTCCATGGCCCCGCTGCCCACTGACTGAGGCGACTGGCTCCCTGAGCCCTGCTCTGCCCCCTGCTGAGACGCTCCCTCTGTCTCACTGCAGGGACAACAGACACTTAATTTTTCCCCAATAAAGGGCAACACTTCATAGATAGCACAGCACGATGATTGGGTTATTGAGTCGTTTCTATGGAAATCAATCACTGCCTGTCTATTCATTTATCTGTACGTTTTTCACACATATTTTTGTTTGTCATTTTCAAGATGGGGATTGCATACACAATTAAAAATGAGCCACTCATACTGTATTTTGTGAAGAATATCCATTATGTGTCTTTATACCTCTTGGGGAAGTAGAGTGCAGCCACCTCAGGGTCCAACGTGGTCAGATCATCTAAGTAAATATCTGTTGGTCCTAGATGGTGATTGCGTTTACCTGCAACAAAAAAAATATTTTAACGCAAAGTCTAAAGTGAGATGTGTACGGACACAAATTAAAAAGTAACAAGAAAGTAAAGAGAGCTTAAACAAACACTTCACCTTTCTTCTTGTCCTGTTGCTCCGCTTTGGAGGACGCCTCAGAAGAGTTTGCTGACCCCTCTGCAGCAGTGCAGCTGGTCCCAGCGTCTATCCCTTCAGCTTTTGGTGCACCTTTGTTGGTCAGTGAGCCTCCTGCTGACCCTTCAGTCCCTCCAGGTCCACTGTCCTCCTCCCCTCCCTCAGCACAGGGATCTATCCCACTGTCCCCCTCACTGACAGGGGCACTACCGGTGGAACCCTGTTCACTTTGCTCCAACAAGGTACCCTGCTGTTGTGGATCTGATACCTCTGTACTACTTGGACTTGTTGTTGTGAATGTGCAGTCTTCGCTCTCTTTTATGAGTTGTTTTTGTGTGTTCTTTGGTTTGGTCACACCGACCACACTATTTTTGCTTCTGGGGTTAATTGTATCAGTCACAGTGCTAATATGCTCAACGCTGATTGTGCTTTCTTTGCCAGCAAGAGAATCGGTGCCATTAATTAGATTAGCTGAATAAAAAGACGAGTCTTTGTTCTCCTCTTCTCCTAATGTGAATTCAAGTGCCTGTGCCGAGTCCACATTAGTCTTCGCTGATGGCGCACAAGACTTGGAGAGGTCACTGGGGGTGGAATGGGCAATGTGAGAGTTTTTCTCCTTGGATAAAGGGGTGGTTTGCATAGTGTGGCTACCTAGGTCTAGGGAGTGAGTCCTGGGTTGTGGCCTGACCACTGTTACACTGCCCACTCTGCCACAGCTGATCACAGGCTCATAGTCCATGTCAAAGGAGTCTTGTTTCTCAATGGTGCGGAAATGGAAACTGCTGGAAGGGGAGATGCGCTGTAACTCCACTGGTGTCCTCTCTGATTGACACAGCTGTGAGGGGGAGGGCAGAGAGAGCAATTTGAGACAGTGTGTCAGGGGTGACAATCTCAAATCTGGAGCATTTCCACAGCACGAGTAGGCGGTAAAAGCACAGCTACATCTGTGTGTGTGAGTGTATGTGTGTGTTGCCTTACCGTTGGAAAACCTCCCCAGTTCCACTGCATCTGAGGCCCAGAGGACTCTTGGGGTTTAACCAGAAGCTCAGAGTCGCTCTTAGGAGAGGACGGTCGGCTGTAGAACACGCAGCTGGGAAGGAGAAAGATAAAGAGAAAAACGTAAGGACAGGAGCCACTGAATAAATCAGTATGACTTTATCTCTGTCAGCTGACACTGTTTCTCAAGCTGCCTCAGTGAGGCTGCTCAACACAAACAAATAAATAAATCAATTAATTGATCGTAAAGATAAACCTTCCTCACCTCTCCGGGGGTGACTGCTCTCCATCTGAGTGTGGATGAGTGTCTCTGGTCTGCGTTTCCCCCAGCTCCACATTTGGCTCCTCAGACATCGAGTAGTACACTGATTTACTTTAAGACAAGCAAGAAGATATTTTTTTAACTACTGTGTTAACTCTGAAGGTGTGAACGTTGAACCACATGACTCCCTCTAAAAAGGTTGCCCGTACTGACAATCCCACTGAGAATCAACACCACAGTATGTAGCTCTATGCTGTTCAGATGCTTTCTGCTCACTGTTTTGTTCTGACGCATTTCAAGTGTGCTGCATTAAATATACCGTAGCAGAATAATATGCTCACTAATTACTGCTGACAATTACCAGCATAATTCTTTAACTAACAAACACTGCAGAGGGAATGGACAGATGATGATAAGGATTTCAGTGTTAAGTGGTGACAGTGGCTGCCGATAGTGACAGTAGATGTTTGGAACCAGGAAGATAAGATACAAGACATTCAATATAATTTGCCACTTAGCTGAAGCTAGTTGGACTACTTGAGTACGTGGACAAATCAGCATCAGCATCTTAAGGCTAATCGGTCATAAAATACATCTTAATAACCGCTTTCTTACAAGGTGTTTCCAAAAGCACTGGAATTTCAGTGGTTCTTTGAAATTATTGTAGATTAAGCTCTTTCCCCTTTGCAGAAAACTAAAAGCGTCTTAAACAGTCAGTTCACCTACAAAAAACATCCAGTACTTTATCTGTTTTAATCACTGACCTGAGTTGCAATGGTGTGATGGTCTCCTCTTTAACAGGACTCTCCTGCCCGGCCTGATCGCTTTCTCTCTCCCACTCCTTCTCTTTTTCTCTCTCATCTGATGAGGAGCTGGCCTCTTCTCTCAGGTGAGTATCAGAACGCATGCGCTTGCGACGGCGTTTCTTCCTGCGGGCGCCAGACCCAGAGATGGAGGATCCCTCAGCGGCCTCCTCGATCTCCTCAGGGACCTCAAGAGGAATTGGGGAGGTGCACAGATGGGCTGGGACCTGGGATTGAGGTCAGTTTGCAATCATGAATTAAAGACAACAGACTTCCCAAAATGCAACGTTGGAATGTTACCAAAGAATAAATGTTACCAAAGAATAGTGAAAATCGATAAAATTATGATAAACTTATGGCCATCAAATGTTGGTTGTCTTACCTCCATGTTTTCATTTTCCTCCACAAAAAAAGCTTCTCCATTGTCACCCAGCTTCATGTGCAGGTCAACAATTTCTCCATTTATCTCAATGTCCACCTAAAATCACAGTTATGCATGTACGTGTCAAAGAATGACCAAAAGCAGAGAGAAAACAGAGAGAGAACTGTAGTAGTTAAAATAATTAAATGAGACAGAGAAAACACTGACAATTTTCTCCTTGGAGCGCAGCACACCCAGCTTGCCGAAGCGGACGTGAAAGGGGGAACACTGGAACGATCCATCAGGCTGTCGCACCACAATGACATCGATCCCTCCAGTAAGTGTGGCGGGGTTAAGGCCGCGGTACAGCTCCTTCACCGTCACAAACACTGTCTCCGCCAGCTGGCCCACAATATTCATGGTTTGGGACTGGAAGCAAAGAAACAAGAAGTGAGAACAGTGAGGCCGGGTGGAATGATGACACATGAAACAAAAAGTGACTGCATTCAGTGTTTTCTGTTGTCTGCAGTTTGATTCTTTATCCTTTTTTCCACCATGTCAGCAGCACAATAACAATGTCATCCATTTATAGTAAATTTAAAAGCTGTTACAGAATTATAACTTTTCATTACAATGGTCATCCAATCAACCAAGCTAAAAAGCAGATGACATTGAAGAAATCATATTAAGCATGTGCTACATTAAGTATATGTTCAAATGCTTATTATAGCACATTTGCCTGTCAGCAAACAGAGTTCCTGCGCTATATAACCCACTATATTGCTAACTGAAGAAAAGATTCACATATCACAAGATTTCAGAGTTTCAGGCCAAGTAGCTTCAAACCTTTCCACTAAGGTTAGCTCCAAACAGAGGGGTGTTCCTTGAATGATTGCAAGGGAGGCATTTGTAATGTTTTGACTAACCCATATTGACCTTTGGAATCAGATCCTGATCATGACTAATGGGCTAAAGGTCAACAGTTGGGAGGACACATATCTAGAGGTTTGTCACTATAAGACAACAGGAACTACTGAAATCATTATCTTGACCTGGAATGATGATTAATGTGAAAAGGTTCACTAGGTAGATAGACACTGTGCTTATTTGGCCACACCGTAAGACAAGTGTGAGACCAAAGAGAAGACAAATTCTAGCTAATTTAATCTAACTTAGTTAATTATAAGTTAGGTTGAAAAAAAAAAGGGTAAATACAATTATTCCCATTAGGTATCCTTTTCTTCTAGGCAAGCCAGAACATGTCCAACAACAAGTAGCTTTAGTAAGTCAAGAACTCAAACTTTGCCAGAGGCTACATCCCATTTGGCCTAGTTTGGACCTGCATCAACATTGCAGGACCGTCAAAGTAGCTCTTGTGGGATTTAGACACAAGTATGTTACTTCAGTTGGTCTTACGAGACCAGGTCATATCTACACAGTTTTTCTTTGAAGAAATACTATCATAGTCTATTACCTAGTAATACTATTTTAAATTTAAATGGACCTGAAGTGATTACTTTCATCCTGCAACAAACTGAAGCCACAAACTGGAGGCCAGCGGAGGTAACTTTTACTGTAATGTTGGGAATTTCCAATTTTATGCTTTAAAAAAGCTAATCAAATCAATACCATAGCTTGGAAATGAATTCTACCTTTGTGAAGCTTATTGTGTTTTGTTTTTGTTGGCACAGCTTAGTAACCAAATTGATCATAAGAGACATGATCTGTCAGGATCTGTCAGACTCAACAGAGCTTTAGAGTTTCTAATATAGTCTGAGCAGCCCAACTAATATCCCAATTTAAATAATGAGTTTGATTATCATAATCCACTTTCATATTCCTGAGGAAGACAGTGTGGGTAAACTTGGGCAGATTCCAAAAACATAAAGAGTGACTCAATACACGCCTACAAAATGAGTCAAACCTGTCTATAGCATCATCTGTCCAAAGTCCACATTAGCAATCTCATGCCTTACCCACAGTGAAGGATGCAGATGTCCCCTCCCAACCAGGCTGTGGTCCCTTGACCTCCCTTCTGCCATACGACAACACTATAAAGTCCTTTCCCAACACAGGAACTCAGGAACAGTCTCAAGAAAGTTTACCTCCATTTCCACCAGAGGAACCTGTCAACTCGATTCCCCAGAATGCTCGGCTGCCTCTAAAGGCTAGGGCCATGTAACCCCCCCATGTCTGTCTGTAGATGTAAAGCTACATTTTGTTAGCTTTGACAGCTGAGATTATAACTGCTAAGCTAGATAGGACTTTCCACTTGATCAGTGGCCATCAGAGATGACAGCGCTCTAGTCCTCTTTGGTCTGAGCTAAGACGCAAAAAGGAGCAATCTATGAGAGTCCTAGTACATTCAGTCACACGCCGACGCTTCTTCTATCTAACGCAATTTCACAAGCACATACACCACCTCCTGTCACACCGAATTCATACTTCCCCACTTGCACTGCACATGACAGCCAGACCAGCAGTTTCTGAAAGGCTTGGACAGGCTATTCAAACACCGCTTGGCAGGAAAGCGCACACACACAAACTGAGCGACCACACAGTTTCTGGGCTTGACCACAGCTCTCTGGGCCATCAAAGATGAGGGGACTCTCCAGCAGTCATGCTCTACCAACACTGGAAAGTCCTTCATAGGCCCAGCCGACTTGGGAGGAACTCAAGCAAATAACTAGCAAATTTTGATGGATATCACTGCCTGTGCTGCCTTTGGAAGAGGACTTGACAGAAAGGTAGGCCTAAATTGGAAAACAACATCTAACAAAAAGAGAAGTCATTAGAGTCGATGCAGCTAATCAGCCTTGATGTGCAGTAAAAACTAAATGAAAACAACACACTCTGGCCTATAATGTGACTCCAACAGCACAAATGTAAAATATGAGTGTGTAGCTCATGGCCTTGTGATGTGAATTGCCTCTTTCTGTGCCCATTCAGGCTTCTTTATCTGTATTTGATTTATAGTGAGTGATACTTGAAACTACCAGGTCAGCTGTATTTAGAAAGCGGGAAGAACAAAAGCCTGCAGTAGACAATGGTAGTGAGAGACGACTAAATCTAGGTCAGTGGAAGGATGACAGACGGGAAAGGTGAGGGGGTTAATAACAAGGATCAAATGTCTTCATCTGTAGCAGCATGCTGTTTCTAATCTATCAAATTCCTTTATACTCATCACTTATGTGCAAAATGGCATAATGCCAAGCTTCACTGCCTGTAAGTTGTCTTCTCCTCACTGAGGAATTCAAACTGATGACGTTGACACTATGGCTGCAACTAACCATTGTTTTCATTATGTATTATTGACCAATGTGTCAATGAAATGTCAAAAAAGTTCTGGAAGCCCCAAGTGACATTTTCAGTGACTTAACGCTTTATGAAGTTTCAAAATGGTCGCTGATTAACTAACTCGACTAATCAATTTTACTGACTTTCAGCACAAGTTGACACACTAGATGTACCAGTTTCCCAATGATTAGAGCCAGCCAAGTGTGTGCAGAGAGTAGTCTTGGCTCTTACTGACCACGGCCTCATAGAAGACACAGAGCTTACCTCACTGTAGTGCAATGTGGTTCAGCATACCTCTTGGCCACTGTTGCATTAAAAAGAACTCTAAAATGGCTGTTACATCAGATTTTATGATTACATAGTATCCATCACTATCATTCACTCAGGCAGCCCTGTGAAAGTCAGTCCCTCGGGGTGCAGGGGAATTTATTTGGTGAAGGTCTTGTAAAGAACTCAATGGAAGAGAGCAATTTCCTACGGGATTTTAAAAAATATTAAAACTATTTTTAAGACAGTTTTATTCAGTATAAGTTACCCGTGTGTTGCTCTATGTCGAATGCATATAACTAGAGATACACCACAAACTAAAATAACTTCCGCAACGGTTTTACGTTCAGTGTCACCGTATGGTGCAATCCACTGTTAGCCACTGAAACTCTCGACACTTAAAAACACTAGCTAAAAAACACGTTTGCTCTAATGTTACCGTTAATTCAAACGATTTAAAACTAGAGTCACGCCCTATTTATGAAAAAGCTAGAGCTGCGTATTCACCGTTCAGAACTTCATTAAGAATTTGCTTTGTTTGACAGGGGGATTCAGTGTTGAAACATCTTTACGACTCGTCTTCAAACGATGTGTAAGTTACAGCAAGTAAAGATAATCTTACAAATGGACATAACTCTGCTAGCTCTGACTAGCTAACATCTTCCAAGGCTGCAAGAGACGTTACAGACAGTTTATTATCTATCTGCGTTGATGCTGACTGAGAGTAGACAACAGCTTACCTTTCGGGTTGCTTTTCAGATTGAGAAAATAATCAACAGCCATTCCGGATGCTTCCTAGTATGCTGCGCATGCGCAAACCACAAGCCAGTCACTCCAATAGCCAATGAGCAAACTGGAAAAGAAAAAAATGACCCGCCTCTAACGTTCCTTTGTAAACAAAACGTTCAATGATGCATAAATTAGTTAGTTAGTTTTTAATGTGTCATTGTAGTATAAGATAAGGAATAAACAGGTATTAATAATATTTATTTATTAAAATATATAAAAATGTCATTAACATATTGTAGCTTACTGGAAAACGTTGGTTTTGGCTGTTGATTGGCACTATCTCTGTGAACATAGCCTCTTAGTTAAACTAAAACAAATCAGTTACAAAACCTTGGAAACTAATGTGTAAAGTTTAACTCAAAGTCACCTATACAAACAAGAAAACACACACACACACACACACAACCCACATGACACTAATCTGCTCCCTTAAACAGCCTTAAAAGTTACACCTCTGCATAAAGCATGTTGCTGTGTGACAAATTCTACTTTTAAATTAATCATATCCAGTGATTCAATGGTATTGTTATTTGAAAAACATACATGAATATCTGTTTACTCTTACATTCAACATGTCTTCCTATTACCTTATAAAATAAAGTTACATACTAGAGGACGGTAAAATATTTGGGTATATGGGCTGCCAGCAGTCTAGCACATTTTGAACAGCTCCATCAAACAGCAGACACAGACAAGTGTGCTTAGCTGAAGTGCTCCTCCTCTGCTCTAATTCAGATGATGTTGTTGAGCTACATTCAGTCTCCGGGTGGGAGCTTTTCTGTCCAGTGAATCCACAGGTGTCACCCTGCAAAAAATGTCTTTAACCTTGGCAAGAGACTAGGATGGTGTACAGGAGCTCCTGAGGCAGTAGTGATAAAAGTAGACACATGCAGACACAATGTGGATCAACAGAAAATGCGTGGTGTAAAGCTGTGTATATAAATATCTGTCACATGAAGAGGGTTCATAATACTGCTACTGTATTGCGTTAACCACTCCAGTGGAGGACTTGTTGTTACAGGTTGTTCTGTTATACCCATTTCCACAAGAAATACTGCCAAAACTCTGTTAAACAAAAAACACAGTGATCTTCTAAGCTGTCACTTCTACCGCTTCATATTAAAAAGAATATGTTGCCTATGTTCAGACGCTCTTTGAACATTTCAGTGGAAATATATCCCCTACATTACTGAAAGCTTTCTAGAATAACTCAACTCTGTGAGCAACTTACAGAATAAATTACAGACAGCAAGTGATAACTATGATGATGCTATGTTGTTATTTCTGAGATAATAACCACTGTGAGATATTTTTCTGTTTGAGCATATGATGAACTGCAAAAAGTATCTGCTTACCCACCATATGTGTGCCTCACGGCTTCAAGTGTATACAGACAGACCGAGCAATTTCACAGCCCTCCCACATTATTTTTGTGCTCAACATCATTCATTGAAGGGTTTTCAGTATTTCAGAAATGATAGTTTGCGAGGCCCAGCAGAGGGCATCACTGCACCTGCACAGAGCCTTCATTAAACAGAAAACCCTCCATTCTTTGCCTGAACGCTTCCATTCATGCTCTGTATCTATTTTCCATCATTTAATCTCAATAACCTGTCACCACTCTGACGTTTTACTAAAAATGTGGAAATGCTGCAATGCTGTGTTTTATTGATAAAATAAATATATTTCTTTTAGATTTTCCAAGAATACACACTCAACGTAAAGAATAACAGATAAACGACACGAGCATGGAGATATGTAGTAAATTGTAATCTATAAATCAAATGTTCATTCTGCAGAAGGTTGGGTTCTTGTATCAAAGAACTGTATCATGAGCATAACAGCAAAAGTCTTTATTTTACAATTAAATAAAGATAAGCTGAAATGTTTGATGTATGATACCCATATAATGGACAAAGAGGCTATGCTAAGTATTATTAGCAATTGAAGATATTAAACCCAAAAGACAAACGCTACTTCGACTACAGCATACATTACACACTGCCCAGTTAAGGAGATGAAGATGTTACACATGAATTAATTTTGTCAAGACAGTATGTATTTAAGACCTTCACAATATCTCAAACAAAAAAGCAGGTTAAATATTTCTGACAACACTTAAAGTAAGTAATAAGTAGTCAGAGTATTTATTTACACTGAATAATAGTCAAGTGCTTCTTGCAATAAAACATGATGAGAAAAAGAGTGAGCAACCACAAAACAGATGTTACCCCCCGTGACATAATTTAAGGTGTTCCCTGCACGTTCAGGCCCCAGTGATGGCCAGCCAAACTGCCTATTTAAGGAAACCCATAGCTTTCAAAACTGCTCTGCATCTGCTCACAACTCTCTCTCTCCCCTGTGTTTAAACTCCACCATACAGAGCCTCCTCTAAATGTTTAGGCCCTTTTCTCTAAATAAGGCAGCCTTATCGTAGTTCCTGTCATTTCTGCCTTTTTCCCAAACATCCCGAGCAGCGTCTGTGGCAGTAGCAAGCTGCAGCCTGTGCATTCTTTTGCCTTGTATGGAGAAATGGCTTGGCCTGAGATGTCTTTGTATGGGACAGGCCGGCCTCTCCATTGGCCGGGGCAGAAGGGGGAGGGACCCACCGGGAGACTGATTCTTTAAACAAACTTTTCAGTAGGACTGCCTGCTTCCCTTTCGCACTGCTGTGTCGGACCCAGACAAAAGGATCCTGAAGGACTTCCAAATATTTCTACCTGAAGCCAAGGTGAGAAAGAAAGCTGTTTTTTTACCACTGGCTTGCATAAAGAGTATACATAGTGTGAAAAAAAGCTCATATTTAATGTATTAAAAGAACTGGAAGTGTAATTGCTCTGAGTTCAGTGGTACAATGCTCAACTGTCAGTGCTGAGAGTGAAAGGGAGGATAGAGTTACAGAGAGCTTCTGAAGAGGATCTTTGATTAAAGTTACCAGATCAGCTACAATGGAGCTTTTTCATCTGTTGATCAAGGTGAAGACAGACCTGTAGAGGATGCTCCCCTTAGACCTGTGTATATGTTTGTGTGTGCAGTATAAAAGTACTGTGTGCATGTGTGTTTACGTCCATCTCATCACTACGGCACATTAGACAGAGGAATTTATGAATGCAGCTGACCCATTTAGATCTCTCTCTCACACACACTCACTCACACACACACACACACACACTCTTAAACACGCAGACATACACACCTCTGACGTCTTTTTATAGGCGATGAGAGCTTAACTTCCACTTCGCTCTGTGTTTGCTTTTGGAATTCCTGACCGTTAGTCTTTCCTTGAGTAGTGGCGACCTACGTGACCTGGAGTGAGGGTGAGGGATGACAGCCTGACTGTTTGGTGATATCAAAGTGTGTGTGTGTGTGTGTGTGTGTTGCTGGACGAAGGGACAGAGGGGCTTTGTCATCCCAGTAGATAAAAGGGTCCACAGAGGAGCTGTGGTGGATAGAGAACAAATACAATTGTCAGCTGAGGCACGTCAGCCAAATGCTTACGCTGCCGAAGTCAGAAATATTTGTTCTTGGCCTCTTTGTGAATCATTGTTGATTCACTCTGCGCAGAATGCAGAAGATTTGAGCTGTTACGGCACCAGGCTCAGCTGGACCGGTAATCAGATCTTTTCTTGCACCTTGAAAATGTAAAGCTGTGAAATAATCACACTAGTCAAAGAATCTAGCTTACTGATTGCTTGAAAGAGACGTAGAGTTAAACACCAATCAGCCTTTCTCAGGAGACACTGTATCACTGGAGCCAAACAAGAATGCACAATAGAGATAACTAAATTCCAGGGCCTGAAATTGGACTGTTTACAATGGAGCCACTTCATTTGAGCCCCAACAAATTCTCTTACAGTCGCACAATTGCCGTGTAAATTGCTGCAAGTGTCTGCATAATGAAAATGTGGTGGTATTGTGAGAAGCCCTAATCAGATTGAGGAATTCCTCTGTTCCTGAAACAATTGGAGTAAATTGGAGCTAGACGCCGTTTTGTTTCCAGCTTCCTCAGTGACTGTGAGGCGGAGAATGGAAAGGCTTTGGGCCAGCAACACACACCTTCCAGATTTCTCCATTTTTCTGGCACATGAGGGCACAGGAGTAGCCAAACAGTAGTCAAATGAAAGGAAAGACTGATCCAACATGTGTCTGCAGCGAGAGAAAGGAAGGAGTGACACCACTGTGTGGGGTATTGAGAGCAAGTTAGCTACATCTTTGGCACTCGCGTAAATGAATTCCCTCCTTGTAACCTTTTTATACTGAGAACCCCAAACACAGATCCATTTTTGGACTTAATGTCTTCATGTAAATGCAACTGTGGAGAATAAAGTTATTCATTAAGGTTATAAACTCTTGGCAGAACCTAGACTGACATCATACTCATTTGCATTGACAATAAAAATTATAATTCTGCCCTAGTGATACAGCAGCAGTCATTTGTGTAGAGATCAACAGACGCAGAAATTTCTATATACTCAACAGAAAAAGATTTGAGATAAAGAGATAGGCAAAGCTGCTCAGCACTTTTCTGTGAGGCCTTTGTGAATCATACAAGCAGAGATGGCAGTCACAAAGATTTAGGACTAGAGGAGGACTACTCCAGCCCATTAGATATGATGACAGACAGTGTCACCCAGACAGTGCCCTTGGAGACAGAGATGTGGTGAATATAGGACAGCAAAGAGCTATTTATAAGTGTAGGAGTACACTTCTGTGTAGCCGTTACTGTAGCGCGCTATAAAATACATGGATGTAGTGTATTTTTTTATTTTGCTACCAAAATTTTGTTGGTAGCCAGAAAAATCTCTTTTTAAATATAGTATATCATTTTTTATTTATATTGCATTTTTTTCTGATTTTAAGAAAAAAAACAATGTGCTTTATTTGAATTTGTGGTAAATATGTGAGGTTTTTTTTAATGCCAGTGCAGACACAGGATGGTATGTCATGGCAAGTTTGGTAATTAGGAATTAAGAAAATAGATTTCAAATGTACTACATGTAGAAAATCACATCTTAATCACATGAGCCCACTGGTGATCAACACTCTTAATTCTTAATTTACAAATAATCATGTATAATCTGTCTTTATCCTTAGCAAAGCCTGTAATTATCTGAAGAATTTTCAGTTGCCGTAGTCTTTAAATGCTAATATTTGAGAGGAAGTGACTTGTCTGGACATGATTAACACTTCATCACCATGTGTGACTAAGCACAGTACATTTGAGGATGCATTAGAGTTTTTTGCTGACAAAATTATAAAAATATTTGTATGTACATAAATCTACATCTGTTTAACTTTGAGAGATGTAAGTTTGCTATGTGATGTAATTTTCACAGTGTAAATTAAAGACAAAAACAAACCTGTGCAATCTTACAGGTCACCTGAGTAACTGATCTTATTGTGCGAGTTAGTACAGTAATCCCATCACCTCAGTGCATCTCAGGGCATGATGTCATACCTCACATGAGACTCATCAGCCACGTTCACCTGCTCCTTCCTGCCTGTCCCTCTGTCCTCTGTCTGCTATTGCCCACTGGGTATAACACAATCACAGAACACACTCACACACACGCATGACAAATCCTTGCAGACCTGAACATGAGTGACAGGTCTAATTGTGGAAGGATCTGAAGTTAGCTGCAGTGTGCACTGTGGAGACGTCATTTTCACACCCATCGCTGTACCTGACATTTAGGGAGAATGTGATTGTCTCTCTAGAGAAAGCGGGAGGAAAAGATTCTCCTGCTTGGGGCAAATGAAAGAGAAAATATAAAAGAGCGACATGGACAGTTTTTAGCACGGTAATCCAAAGTATACATGACATTCAACTCATCTTTTCAAATGGATGCTGAAGTCAGTACTCATGTCACGCTGTGTTAACAAGCAATATACCCACGCCATGCTATTCCCAGTGGTACAGCATTATCACAGCCTCATGCCTTTTGAATGTGCACAGGCCCAGATCCAGCCGCCACCATGTCGAGCAAACGTGCCAAGGGAAAGACCACCAAGAAGCGCCCTCAGAGGGCCACCTCCAACGTCTTCGCCATGTTCGACCAGTCTCAGATCCAGGAGTTCAAAGAGGCGTTCAACATGATCGACCAGAACAGGGATGGTTTCATCGACAAGGAGGATCTGCATGACATGCTGGCCTCTCTGGGTACACGGGCTTGTTCTCGCTACACTTCATTTTTATGGTTTTGTTTTAAGTGTGGATCTAAGGTTTAGCAAAAATATGACACTGCTTTTAAAGGGGCACTCCAACTATTTTACATATGAAGTTTAGATACTTGTTATGAGGACATATGAACAGTTGTATAATATATTCTGTAGCTCCGGTAAGAGCTCTCTGAAGTCTGAGAAAAACTGAATTAACCCTGATGACATCATCAGGGTTAATTCTGTTTGGGCGCGGAAACTACACATTTATTTAACAGAAACTGTCGTTACAAGCTAGGAGTGAGGTGTTTGAAAGATGTGGGCATTTATCAGAGGCGGGGCGGTCTAACAAAAGATGCTATAGAGATGCATTATGGGAACTGTAGGATCCAGTGTTATTGGAGCTAGAAGTCAGGATATATTGGCCTCTGTTGCTTCGATGTTGACCATTCTTTTTTTTAATCTGTCCCTCCCAAGTTTCCCAACTTTGTGGAAGTGCAACGCTAATTGCTGGAGTACACATTTAATTTTCCTTTTACTTTTAAATGAACTAAAAAACAATTGAATATATGCGGCTCTGAAAGTTTCCTTCAAAACTGCTGGTTTGCATCCTGTCATTAATTCGTAATTAGTTCTTTACAGCAAAATATGTTGAACACTGCTCATAGCAACTTGGTTCTTCTACTGTATAAGCATGAAGAAACACGTCCTGGTATACTTTATATGTATAGTCCCAAGAAAAAGTAGATGCATGTAACAGTGTTGTTTGTCCTCAGGTAAGAACCCCTCTGACGAATACCTGGAGGGGATGATGGCTGAAGCACCAGGGCCCATCAACTTCACCATGTTCCTCACCATGTTTGGAGAGAGGCTCAACGGAACGGACCCCGAGGACGTCATCCGCAACGCCTTTGCCTGTTTTGATGAGGAGGGATCTGGTGAGTCAGTATAAACAAAATACTCATACTGTATATACAGATCATGGCACTTACACCGTCTGCGTTTGCAACTTTACCTCCAACTTAATGGATGTTATCTGTGTCCAAGGCGTGATCCACGAGGACCACCTGAGAGAGCTGCTGACCACCATGGGCGATCGCTTCACAGATGAAGAGGTGGACGAGCTGTTCCGCGAGGCGCCCATCGACAAGAAGGGCAACTTCAACTACGCTGAGTTCACCCGCATCCTCAAACACGGCGCCAAAGACAAGGATGACGAGTAGAGGCAGGAACCGACTGCATTGGGCCCCCGCACACATGCTGCACCACAAATCAGTCCTTAGTTCCTACCTTTACAGGTCTTGTAGGTTTGTGAGAAATTGAAAAGGAAGAGTATATATCAAAGTCTTTTATAAAAGGGCAGAAATGGCCATTGTGTTAAATTTATTTAGATGTACACGTTTATGAAAGGTAGGAGCTTGGGATTCATGTGGGATCCACAGAAATATTTAGCAATAAACTACTTTTCAACTTGTATCGCCATTGAAGTTTACCATGAAGAGAGATGTATTTGTTATTTGTATCTCATAGCTACAAGTCAGCCACTTTGACTGCAGTTGTCCTGACCTTTTATAGATCGTTGCAGGGAACCTGGTTGGACTTTTGAGATGCATCAAACATCATGCATGTGTGTGTGCGGGGGTGGGGGTGGGAGTGGGGGTGGGAGTGGTGGTGGTAAGGGATTTTGGACTGCCAGATTCAGTGCTTCATTGACTACCAGCAATGTTTACCTCTTCCTGCCAATTAGCCATCACACCTGCACAAGCACTGCAACAAGTCTCCTTATCTGTAATATTTGTATCCCTGTATGTTGGAAATGGATAAAAAGATTTGATGATTCTGATTGTGTTTATTAAAAGTGGTGAGTACTTCCACTTGAGGTATATGTGTGTTGTTGAAGGAATTCAGTCTTGAAATTGCTCGGGCGAATAAAGTAAGTTTATTCATGCCGTTGACCACAAAAAGTATAGATGTGTGTTTGGGGTGTTTTTAAGTTGTCATTGTATCCATGTTTTTCAAGTGTCTCCTTCTTACTTCACATGCTTAAATCATCATCAGTGTTTTTGGATGTGTCAGCTCTTTGTCCTACATAGCAATATACTATCCATTATCCATTATTCATCACCATTTTCCAAATGACACTGTAGTTTGAGCTGTATAGAAGAGCATTAGGTGCACTAACCTGAACACTTTGTTCTACAAAACATTTGCTTTCAACTACATACTTTACAATGTTAGCGTAACTAAATGTTCCCTAGTAATTAAGTAAATAATTTATCAAATTGAAAAAAACAACCTCAAAATGCTTGGATGTAATGTGAACCCAATTTGTAGTAAATTGGCTAAAACATGCAGTAACATTAGTACAGTCCTTTAAGTCAGTTAAATGTTCTGTGTGCAGTGCAACTTGGTTACTTTTATATGGCTCTGAAAATAGTCTTTCCAAGAAAACATATTCCGCTATGGGATTATCTGATAATTGAAAGTATAATAAATTATTTTCTATGTGAAAAAGTTTTAAAAAGTATAATTCAAGCTTCCAAGCTCTGAGGCTTTACTCTATAACATTTAATATTCGTGACTAAATAAGCGACAAAGTTAAAGTTTGGAAAAATCATCAGACTGCGTGGGTGTGGTTTTGATGACATTTGATTGACGGTGGCCAAACAACCCAACAACTGCCATCAGATTTGGATTCACCAGAATCACTGAAACCATTTGAACTTGTGTGTTAGTGTTGTACCCCGTCGGCTTTGTTCACGGCCGACATTTTGACTCGTGACAGCAGGAAAAGCAGAGGTGTTACTAATAACATTAGCAATTCCTCTGTTCTATTAAAGTGTCCCAGTAAGCCAAGACAGTGAGCCAGCATGCACAATACCTGGACCCTACTCTGACAAGTCTTCCATGAAAAAAAAAGGCTATTGTAAGAGGGTAATTCAGAAAATATTTTTCAAGGGCTTTAACATCCATTGATGATGCAATTTGGTTATTCTGACAAAATTCATCAAAATAAAACTTTTACAGGCAACAAAAGTCAGAGGAGAAATAGCATTTATGAAAAACTGAACTTTTATTTCTTTGAAATGCTTATACAAAACACACATTTAAAGTTTAAGGCATATATTGCACAGACTATTGAGAAGTTTTTATATAAAAAAGGGACATCATCCCTCAGTCGTGGGTTTAAGGCACAGCCGCCAGTCATACTGCCAACGGTCAGACATGATTCACAACACGAGCTTGAAAAACATTTCTGAATGCATTTGGCTGTAAAGAAACTACACAGATTGAGATAAAGTTCATGCCAATACAAACAAACAAAAAAACATGACCTTGAAAATATTTACATGCACCATCACTGTGTCTCATCTGATTGGAGCGCCATTTTGCATCTAAAATCACATATAAACCTTGCTATAAAAAACCCGCCTGTCTAATCTTTAGCCAGCCATTTCCAGTATCACAACTGATAAGGTGTTGTCACAGTGGCAAGATGTAGTATGAACAATAAAATATTACTTTAATACTTAGTATTCTACATATGACCCAAGCCTGACATGACCTGTGTAAATTGAGGTATAAAATGCACATCAGCCTTGTGAGTACCTGTAACCAAAAAAACCCAAATCCTCACCACAGAGCAGAAGTGGCAGTGAGGAGCGACAAACTAAACTAAACAGAAGTGGAAATACAAGAGGAGAGCTGGCGTTTCCAGATCTGCCATGAGCAAGAAAAGTTTTTCTGGGGATGTTGAGGTCAGTGTTCAGCAGTACTCTCACCTAACGTCAGACTTTCTCCTTCTGTCTTCTCCTTGCACGTGCGAAATGCCACTGCTCAGTCACACCGGTAAACATGACAGTACTGAAGATTCACCTCACAAGTCTGCTATAGTATTATTCACATAGGAACTTTTCCACATGACGCTACTGATAATAGATGTCCAGACGGCATTCAGCCATATATTGTGGTTTATGCTAAGACAGTTTCATGGAAACTACAGCTTCATGAATGATTAGAAATTCTAAGGAAACCATTTCTAAACACAGGTGGAAAGCGCTGATGAGGAAAAACTTGATTTTTATGCTCTTGTATCCCCCCCTCCCCCGGGAAAAAAAATCCCCAACAAATTTCAGCTATTTCAGTACATCTGCTACATTTGCTTTGCCAAGACACTATACGCATCAATTATTCTTTCTACTAGTAAGACATTCAGGTTTGAAATACATTGACCAAATCCCAAGGCCCCAAGTTGACAGGGACATCTGGATAATTTATATATCCCTCCAAATAAGAGGATCCAACATTTAAAGTGTTTTGCACCACAAAAGACAAAAGGCGCCATGTCTCACAGCAAGTGTAACGTTTCAGTTCAGGAGCTTTAAGAGCTTGATGTCATCAGATCACCAAGCTGCTCACCTCTCAGCTGAAATTGATTTCTGTAACAGATCCAAAGTGACCTTCTCCCATTCATCCCACATCCACGGCCCTCCCCCACTCAACAACAATCCCTGAAAATCGTACACAACTGATCAGGGTCGATAAAGTAACAGACACAACTGCTTTTCAGCAAAAACGCAGAAAAATACAGCTCGTTTTTGTAGACTCGAAATGGCAAACAAAGAAACATGTGGTATGTGAGAGCAGGTGCCGAGTGGTTTAGAGGACAATTCATGAGGGCCGATGAATCCCCTTAGCTATAAGAAGACAGGAAGATGGGGGGGAAGACAGACACGTTGAGGCGAGTCATTTAGTCAGACTCAGACTGCAGTACAATCAATTTCTCTTCTGCTCATCTCCAAGGAAATAATGGGGAAATGTGGTGGAGTTAAGAACAGGCTAAGTTTTGAAAAAAATCATCTGAATTGCACAACTATAGAGGACTATGATGTTGTTGCTGTATGTAGACGAAAAAACAACAAAAAAAAAAAAAAAAACTCATGTCCTCCTTTTTATCCTGGAGGGGAATGGATGATAGGCAGCCTAGCCAATGATATCACTGTCTTTTGTACATTCAATAAAGTCCAGTACTGCTACTGAAGAGGCTAACTGCTGGTGCTGAATATCACACCAATTGACATTTTGTACAATTAAGGGATATTTTCCTCCTCATTCATAAATTGTAATGTGGAAAGAGGTTTGAAAATGGCATCAAAAACTTTGTACAATACATTTACTCTGCACCGAGGAATGTTCACTTTGAGAGCTGGTGTCCAAGTGTTCCCACCAGCAGGTGAACGGCACATTTAAACAATAAAATGTCACTTGAAACAGCAAGTCTCTCGAACACCTCATGTTTGTTACTTCACTGTGTCACAGTTCACACATCTGATTTCATTCCCTGTATTCTGCAGGCTTCAATGACGAGAGGGACTGGCGATGAAGATACATTCTCCTATATACAGTGTTGTCCAGCCAAAGGGAATGTTTGGCCTCTCTCCTCCCCAGTTATATATTAAAAAACAAGAAAGAAAAAAAAAAGGTGCCAACTTCCAGCTCCTAGTTAACAATTTCACTCACTGTGTGCAGGCTGTGCTGCGGGCCCCACACTGTGGTGATGGGGGTCTTCACCACTTGAAGAGAACTGGGTTGCCTGGTATCAGCATGCACCATGCTCCAAACACTGGGCACCACTGCTGAATTCCTCTGTGCACTACTACTAATACTAATACTGCTACTGCTGCTGCTGCTGGTGGTGGTGGTGGAGGAGGGCTGAAGAGGAGGAGTGAGGTGGGGAGCCAGGCCCAGAAGAGGTGTCATTGTTGGCGTAGAGGATGATGGGGCTGAAGCGGGGAGAGGAGTTGGAGCTTGGGCAGAAGCAAGGACTGGGGCGTGAACAGGGGCTGGAGACGTCGCTGCGGTTGACACAGGTGATGGACATGGAACTGTGACTGGGATTATGGGGGATTTGTGGAATGGCAGGTAAAGTGGGACTCCTCTGGGGGCTGTAAAAGAGGTGATGGCTGGAGAAGGAGCAGCTGGAACGAGCGCTACAGTGTGGGAAGGAGCCTGGCTTGGAGCGGTGACAGAGGAGGAACTTGTGGCCGGGAGAAGGACTGGTGACTGCACTGCGACTGGCCTTGTGGCTGGTACACTAGTAGGACATGTAGCGGGCAGCGGATCTGGAACTGGGCTTGAGGCTGGAGCTGATGATGGAGCAGCAGCTGGTTTCTGAGAATTCAGCTGTCCTAAAACTGAGGCAGACACCGGCACTAAGGTTGGCAGATAGGCTGGGAGGAGCTGAGGCAGTTTTGGGCTGGAAGCTCTGGCAGTGTCCTTCTCCAAGGGGCTCCAGATGACTTTATTCATTGGGGGAGGAGATAGTCTCGGGGCTGAGACCAAGACTGGAGCTGGGACTGGTACAGAGGCTGCTAAGGACAGAGGCACTGGATCCTTTGCTGAAGTTACACCTGACACTGGAACAGCCATAGCCTTCTCCATCAGACTCTGCACCGTGGAAGCATCCATGACTTGTTGGCTGTCCTCTGGAGGCGGTGTGGGTCCCATGTCACTGCTGTAAGCAGTGCACTGCGCCTCCACTAGTTCAGTCTTTACAGCCTCTGTGGGTCTGTTCTGGCTCTCTTGGAGCCTCTTCAGGTTCTCCTGCTCTGCTGCTCTCTGCAGAGCTGCATCGACCAGGAGCCTCAAGTCGCTGAAGTCCTGGGTGGGGAACAGCTCGGGGGGAGTCGGGGGAGGCGTGTTGAAGAGGCCACCGGTGGGGCTAGCTGCCATTGTTGTGCTGGTGAGACAAGCCCCCTGTTCCTCTGCTTCCCTGAGCAGACTTTGTGTGTCCAGCTTCATCAGCGCCTGCACCGATCCCTCCTTACCAGGGTAGCCTGCTCCTGTCAGAATAGCTGTCGCCGTGTTCCCGAGAAGACTGAGGTCCAATGTAGGGGCAGAGCGGATGACAGACGGGCGCTGTTGAGACGAGCCGGTGGAAGAGCTGCTCTCTGGAGAGCTGGCTCCGCCTCCATTAGACGAGTGGCCTTCACTTTTACCGCCAACCTTGCGGGAGATGGTGAACTTGGTGGGATCTTTGCCATCCTTGCGAAGCAGGTCAGGGAGGAGGCGGCGACGCGCATTGATGAACCAGTTACATATCTGGGAAAAGAGGGAGAATTTCTAGCATGAACAGAACTGATACTGACTGCTTACATGGATGTTTTACTTTAAAAGAAAAAGGTCAGACCACTAAACATGCTCTTTTACGTTTTTCTTTGAGGGCCTGCACTGATATTACCGCAACATTTTGATGAAAGATTCATTTTTCACCTGACTGCTTCAGACACTCTCAATTACCCGGATCCGTATCTCAATCTTTGCAGCACATTTCGAGATCTAAAAATGATCGGAGTCCTGTGATTTTAATAGCCGCCTACACATTTTTTCATCATCTACATCTGTGCTCGAGGCCTTACTCACCCCCTCTAGTGGTACGGCCTCCCACACAAGAAGAAAGAGAGCAACACAGACAGAGAGATGAGAGCCCTCAGACAGCTGGCAATAATGAAGGTCTGAGCTCAAATATGCTGAGCCACAGAGAAGCCGGCCAAAGGCATTCCAGCTAACTGACTACATAACAAGAAACTCTGCTGCCGCCTCATGCTGATCTGTAATGCCTTCTCTAATGCAGGCTGTCTGTTTGTGCGTGCCAGTGTGTTGAGAGGGAAAGAGGAAATGTCTACCACTGATGCAATGAACTGAAAAGGGAAGGCTGGGGAAAAGTGTGGCGATACCATCTGATTATTGTTTTGCTTTCACTTGTTCACTGTGCTGATTGAAAAGCTGGATACAAGTGTTGATAAAAATAAGTATTAGTTGCTGTGTAAAATTAAAAACGGATAGCACAGGAGCATGGCATCACTTAAAGGCATTATGACTGTAGTTCTAGCACCTTTGTTGTGTGCAGCGTCAGACTTTATAGTGATAAAAGATGACTAAATGAAGTCTGATGTGCCATGTGTCATGGTCAGTCTTTTGTGTTACAAGAAGAATCATTTAATGATTTATTCCCACCTGCTTGAGGGCATCACAAATATAAATACTAAATCCTAATGTTCAGTATCAAAGCCTAATAAAATCTAAAGCACTCTCATTTTACAAAAATCTCAAAAAAGGAATAAACAAAAGCATTAAAATTAACTTAAATAAACAAATGTTAAAGAGAGTGAGAAAATGTTCATCACAGACTAGATGAATTTCTACCACCAGAATGCAGAAACAGTGCGTAACCACAAGTGTCATTTCCCCTGGCAAGTACCGAGTGCGCCTGGAAAAACAAAAATAAATAAAAATCTGCTCCTCACCTGCAGCACAGAGAGGTTGGTCTGGCCTGACAGACTGAGTTTCTCCTGCTCTGACGGGTAGGCGTTGAAGCGGTGCTCGTACAGCCAGCTCCGCAGAATCTGCACCGCCTCCTTGGGCAGGTTGCCGCGGCGACGGCGCTTCCCAAAGAGCCCTCTTCCTGACAGGTCGAGCGGGGAGCCGTCATCGCTGTCCGACACAGCCGAGGAGTGCTCCTGCTCCGGGCGATGCTCTTCATCCAGAGCTGAGGAAGGGGAGGAGAGCTGTCAGTCACGTTCACCGTTACTGCTCCAGGTGTGTCATTTAGCCAGCCTGTTTACACCAAATCTACTAGTCAATTGTTATAAAGTGTTGTTTTTTTTAAGTGCGTCCTTATCTTGCCATGTATAAAGGGAGAAGATAACTGTTCATCTAGTATGAATGGCTATACACTGGCCTGGGCTTCTGCAGAAAGGGTTTGGTTTGATCCACTTTTATGCACAAAATGAAACCTAAACCACATTTTTCACAATACTAGGAGCCACGTGAGCAGAGACTGGTCAGCAAAATCAAGAAAGTTTGTACCGACTAAGCACTTAGCAGTGAACAAGTGCACAAACCTCACCAGTTACTTTTAACCTCCTATTTTTTTTTACCCAATTTAAAGTGAGGTTCGCGAAAGCTTGGTGGGCGGAACGTGTTTAAACACTGGCTTTGTGGTTTGGACTTTGTTGTGGGGTTTTTGTCAGTCTATGGTTGGCCACTGGAGAGAAATGGAGAGAGAAATCCCCTCAAAATGGAGCATGCCTGATCCCAGGGGTGGGCCACAGAATGCAGTAAATGTCTTTCTCTGGGGCTGGGTGAAACCTGACCCCCGGGGCAGCGCCTGTCTTCACAAAGAAGATTGTATGCATATCAACATCACAGTAGCCAATGGCCCAGGAACCTATTGACCACGCAAAGGGGGCTGTTTTCACCTCATGCCAGTTCGGCTGACGACTGCTGCAGCAGTTGACAAATCTTTTGAATTCTGCATTCCTCGACGACAACGAGGGAAGTCCTAAACCAAGTTAGAAAAGTAGGGGGGAAAACTAAAAACATACAGATGCAAAAATCAGTGCATTTACCCAATTTCTGTAAATGAGCTAAATTCCCCTTGTACCTAAAACTATATGTTACAGTAGGGCTGGCATTATTAATTATCAAATTTTAGTGGAACCATATCATGATATTCATGTCACAATTTATAATTATTTTGTCCCAATTATTGATTCACTGCAAACCACTCGCTAAAGTATTAGTTTGTCAAGAGCCTGATGTAATGCAAACATAGAAGGTCCACTGCACTGAACATCACTTTGATTTTGTCAATGTGAGTTTGCATACATTTGCCAAAAACATTCCTATTAATATCATTATATAGATTGTAGTCACCCAGCTCTCTGTTAACACTCTGCAGAGAATGTCTCTGGTAAAATGTCAACACTTTATGTTAAATTAAGTCTAATTGGGTCTGTCTGGGTCTGAAAATACTCCACAAATATCAGCATCCCACGCATTAGCCACACTCATGTTTGACAGACATCTTCTAATAACAGTCTCTGAGAGAAATGATTGTGGCCCACAACAAAGTCGCATCCCCTCAACTCCAACTGGTTCATTGGATAGGCAAACATTTGTCATTATCTACACCCATTCAATGTGGGATTGACTTAATTAATAAAAACAGCCAAGACAGATGTTAGCAATATGTCACATTAGCTACATGTAACATCTCACAGGCAGTCAAACTTTTTGTTTACAAAATGTCTCCTCTACCTACATACAAGTGGGTAAATATGTGCCCTGGGAAAATGCTTCTAGTGTTTTATATTCTTTAAAAAATTAGGCCAAATGGGCCTCAGAGCAAAAGCTCAACAGTGAACTAAACTTCACAACACACTCACACCGAGGTAAGAATTTGAATCTGACCGTTAGTAACGCCTGTCCACCGCACATCATCAACTTTTGAGACCAGCTCGCTTTGTCAAAGGGACAGCGTCATACTCAACGGTGAAATACACTAAAGAAAGCCACTCGAATAATGCAAAATGTGACATTTAAACAAGACAAACCGAGGAGCTACTCGGTAAATTAGCCATCTGGAGCGCACAAAGGAGGCAGGCATGAAAGGCACAGCCTCCCGCATGTCACTCCGCCAGATGGACACCATGCCTGCCTCCAGAGATAACTAGCTGGCTAGCTGTCCCTCCAAATTTAAACACAAACACACGCTGAATTTGCTCGCAACAAAAAGCCCGCATACCAGGCAAAACCAACAGCATAGACGCGGCAGGCTCGCAGACAGAGACTTTGTGGGATAACAAACGTGCACGGCAGTGATAAAAAACACGACGCGAGTGCCGCTCACCTCGTTTGAATGCTTTCATTCTTTGTTGATAGCTTGAAAACACGCAGCTGTCCAAGTTGCTTGCTGTACAAAGCGTGCCCGGGAGCCAAGCGATGGTTGACACAACGACACTTTCTTCCAAGAAGCTGAAGGTGTTGCGCTTTTTCACCGAGTTAAATACGTCGCTTCTGGGGTTCTGCCGCACGAAAAGGTTTCACCCGAGAGCCCGTTTCCATCGCACTCCTCGCTTTCTGCCAGGGTAAATGTTTTCTGTTTTGTGTCGCTTGTTCCTTTTACCTGCACACAGCAGCGCCAGCTCTTTGCCAATCTTGACAGTCTCCGCTGAAATGATCCCGCCTCATCAACAGCTGTCAGCCAATCACGGACCTCTATTACGCCTCCTGGGCTGTCGTTAGCCAATCACGGCGCTTCGCTAGACAGCAGACAGGCTCCGTGTCATTGTGACTGACGGGAGAACCATTTCATTCAAAGTATAGCGCAGTCATTGAAACAATGTTATTCTCTCGACACGGTTAAAACCCCACGGTTATATCGACACAAGCCAGTGTATACACAGCAACGTAGTAATCTTTTTAAGCAGTGTGGTCCTTTTTATTCGTGTGTGCGGGAGACAGCTACATGGCGTGGAAAGGCTTTACGTAACGTGGAGCAAAATGTTCTTGTTACATAAATCAGAATCGTCGAAAGCGTCGACTGGTGACCGCATTTTGGCCAGTTCATAATATGATTAACCAAGTAATGTCGACTCACACTGTCTAGAGTAATTTCTGGTGTGACATGTAGACACTAATTCTACAGTTTGTTTAATGGGTGTTGCAGAGGTGTTGGGATGCTTTGATTCCCCAGGCCAAACGAGCGGGAGTTCAGACTTAAAAATTAAGTTACCGCAAGATAGCGCCATACAAAACTGCAGTCTGCCTGTTGTAACCATTTAAATGCAGACCTTAATCGTTATGTGTCCGCATATTTTGTCACTGTTTCTGCTCTGAGGCTGGAAAGGGGAGGGCAAAGTAAATTAAAAAAAAAAGTCCATATGGTTGAAACAGATTTGAAGTTATAATTCAAATTTAGCAGGCTTTGAAAACAATAACAATTTGCAGTATGGTCTCTCTAAAATAGTCTTTGAAAGAAAAATGACAGCCACAAACTGAATCATCTTGTCCTTAAAAGGTCATCAAACAGCTAAAAAACAGTAAGCAAATACAGCCATGATGAACTTTTTGAGAAAGTATTGTGTGCATTTTATTGAATGTTACGTCTCTCCATTATACATTTGAACAACCTTGAAATAGTATAAATAGATCTACAGCATTGTAAAAGATGAACATTTTCAGTCTGGTTTTGTTCTTATTTACAGAGGACGACTTTAAGAAGCACAGGGGGAGAAATGCAAGGTTAGTTTCATCTTAATATCAAAGAACCCTTTTACTCAGTATTGCACATTATACTTTAAATGTTACCAGAGTACAGTGACAAGAATCTAGTTAAATCTCATTTTATGAACAACACTCACTCACAACTTTGCCTCCAACAATGCAACCCCTTTATACTAAACCCTGACATACACACAGCCTATAGAGTATTATACTGAACATATCCTAGTCTTTAAAATATGTGCTTGCTTCATAAAATATTTGTTCTAGTAATTTTACAGATACTTTTTGCTATATCATATCTCTTGTGGTAAGAGCATAGGTTCTGCCCCTCATCCTTTTTCCCAGTTTTATGCTCGACTCAGTGGAACAAAGCAGAGATGCTAATGAGCTTGTTTTTTTTTTTTGTGAGCAGGCCTTTGGACTACTGTATGGAAGTGGATTCACTGGTTTCCAAACGGAGGTATACTCTCTTCCTGGGATTAAACTGTTTCTCTTTGTCCGTCTTTTGTACCTCCACTGATCAAACTTTTTTTCTCAGTCCTGGAATGCAGAAAAACACATAAATCAATCTTAAAGGGTAGCTAAACTTTATATAATGTGCAATGACGCCAAACCCATTTTTAGAGGGATTGAAGACATGGTTCACTTCTGACCACATCCACATTGCAAGTGATACATTTTACTTCTCCTTGCTTAACATTTAAACTATTGCCTTTTTCTCATTTATAGATGACAACATATGACACCAACTTCACTATAGTTTAATGGTTGAAGGAGGCACATTAAAGAGTGCAGCAAGTGTTGAGAAAACCAGAGGACTTCCCAAAATGAAGCGTTACCAAAACAGACTGCTGCTTAAGCAAATGCCGATAGTATGACAGTTTTGACTTTAAAGGGCCAAATCCATCAAACCTACATGGGGACCATTAACACCCCCAATTCAATGGCTTTACAGTCACAAACCCCCCCACAGTGCAGCTGTTTGGATCGTGGATAACCAACCCTACCCAGGAAATAGACCTAGGTGTGTCCCCCTATGTGTGTATTGGAGAGAAACCTTGTTTAAATGTATGAGATGAGCTCCCGTTTCTCTCTTTAAGTATGTCACCGACATCTCTTGGCATTTTACACATCCACGTTTTAGCAGGCTGGAAAAGCACTGCCTTTCATTTTTGATGGTTAGATGATAGAACAACTTTCCCTGTGTTCTTCCTGCCCCCCTTCCCTCAGCGTATTTGAGATGCCACATGTGTTTGATCTGCGTTCAAGTCAGGCACAGACCTGCGGTTTTGCATGAGGATGGGTGACAGCAGGGTTTGGGCCTGAAAATGTGGCAAATGGAAAAAAAAACTGAAGCGATGTTATGAAATTGTTTTTAAATGTTAAAAATATCCTGCCAGTGGTTGCGGTATGGGAAAGAGATTTAAATCTAGTTGTTGCAATATATTGCCTTCATGCTAGCCTGTTTACTTTTTAATTCATAAGACTGAATATTCAATATCCAGGATATAGAGATCATTAAAAATGAGCCAATAACAATCTGTCTGAAATTTGTGGGAAAGTGGGAGACACCTATATTGACACCACATAGATTATTTCAGGAAAACAACTTGTCAGACACACAACTTTTTCCTGGCAGTCAGAAATCAAATCAAGCCAAACGACTGAGTTCGAGTCACACAAAAGGCCTTCAGGTGCTAACGACGCCATCCACCCCAGTCAAATGGAGGGGGGCATTGACAGCAACCAAGGAACAGGCTATTGACACCCCTGAGCCATTTTTCTTGCTGAGAGTCATCCCCAACAGGCAAACACAACAGGCAAACAAAGGCCCACCATCAAGAGAAAACTCCTGCCAAGATAGAGAATGAATGGTGGTCATCAGGATTTTCCAATTCAAAGCCCCAGGCTGCATTTTTGGGTCACAGTGGGTGAGAAAGAGGCACTGCAGCAGCCAAAGCAATGGAGTGACGCTACAATAGTTTAACTAATTAGGAAGGGGAAGTTGGGTTTTGTTTACTTAACATTTGGAAGAAACCAAATGTGAGTGGAAGACAGGCAAACAACTGCAACTGAACTTTATGGTTGGATATATGTACTTCTAGGGTGAAATCCTGAAATGTGTCTAGATGAATAACTCACACAGAGAGGCCTCGTTTCAGACATCTTTGTTTTGGGAAATGGCTTCAAATGTGACAGGAGAGTCTTTAAATATGTGTAATCCACACAATGTGTCCCCTTAATGCAAAACAGGGCAGGGCTGAATGCTGTCTTATAATGAGAATGCCTTTCCATTGTGTATATACAGTATACTACAATGCACTGGATCTTGGATTGGAAATTAGCCACTGTTGCCCTCTAGAGGCCGGAAATGAAACTTTTCAAGATGCGAGTTTCCAGGCTGAGGAAGGGGAGGGTCCTGGTCGTGAACACTGAAAAACAATCACCCAGTATTGTTGCAGTGATGGGCAGGTCTGGTTAAGCTTCCGGGCATGTGCATATCAAAACATTAAACCTGTAATACATAGCTGTAGCTACACTCCACTCCATCTCATCTCACAGTAAGCACTGTTTACTGTTGAGCTCCCTGCTGCTTACATTTAAATACATGAGATGAATTTGAAACAGTGAATTCATCTTTGGCTTATGCAGTCTTCCATGAAAAAAACAAAAAAACAAGCAGCATTTAATAAATGATGAAAACACAATGACTATTGTATGTAATGCTTTAATTAAATATTTTTTCTTTGAATAAAAAAGTGCAGGTACTTTGGATGATGTTCAATGAGGGAAACAATAATGGTAATGAACTAAAATTGATTTTGTTGAGTGATGGGAGGCAAAATAAATCAAAATGCTTTCGGAAACATAGTATAAAAATAACAGCAAGACATGTCCTAATGTGTGTCCCCACAAACAATAACACAATATTATCCTGCATACTCATTCTGCTGCATTACTTCAATAAAAGCCCTAGATTAATCTGAGATGTATGAGTTGAATGCTAAGTGAGGTTAATAAAAGCACTTAAAGAAGCATTAAACAGACAGATGGGACAAAAATCCTGATTGAAATATTCATGTATCTGCAGTTACAGCACAGACATGAAAAACAAAGTTAATGGGACAGAGTGAAGCAAAAGAGTCTAAAAAGGAGTTGAAGACTTCTTCCCTACAAAGAAAATAATATTCAGTATTATTGTGGCCACTGACACTCTCTGATCCTCATGCTCGGTCATCATTAATATCGGGATGTGCTTTCATTCAAAACCATTAAGAAACTAAACTTTACAGATTCTCACCAGTGTTTAAAATCTTTTGACACAAGAACATTTTGAGAGACACACACAAGAGTTAATTGCTAGGAACTATATAAATACCCCTTCAAATCTGACTTTCAATTTCATCATACCAAAAATATTCATAATAACCAGATCTAAACAGAGTTTTATACAAAACAAAGGATGATTAAGTAAACAAACAAATACAAGGAAGACATACACACGTAGGTGTGAGTTTGTAGTGTTTGTGAGTGCAGTGTGCACAGTGTGCACAGTGTGTGTGTGTGTGTGTGAGTGAGTGAGATGGCCACAAGGTGGTGTTGTGCAAAGCTACAAGATGGCCAATGATCTGGGAAGAGAGGAGGACGATGGGAGACAGAAGAGCATTAATGTTTGCCTTCTGCCCGCTTAATAGATCTTATAGCCAAGATAGAGGAATGTTTAAAACAGTCTTCATATAGATTCTTTAGAATATAATCGTAATAATAACAATACCTTCATTAACAATTTTATGATAAAGAGTAGTAACAAGAAATGACAAAGTTCATCAGCTGAGGTTTTCAATGGCAGCCTCGAATGAGGAGTCTCCTGCTTCGTAGTCTGTCGAGTCCACAAAAGTTCAATTTTTCATTTTCGGTTTTGTTAAATGAGTGTTTGATGCCACCAGGACCAGCCTATAACTGTATGAGTGTGTCAAAAATGGCAAAATCCACCCCCACCCCAATCTCTAGGAATTTGATCTCTCCTCCCCCCACCTCAATCCCTCTCTACTCTGGGTAGCTCATTTGCATTGCAAAAGTTTCTCTCCCCTTTTTCCAGGTATTTCAGTGACACTTATCTGTCCTTTGATCCGACCCTATATCCTTCCCTCTCACTGTCTCTCTCAGAGGCGAGTCTGGGCCTCGGGGACATAGATTTCGATGCTGTCTGCGCTCTCGGTGGCGGAGTTCTGGCGAAACGAAGCCGCCTTTTTAGCAGCCAGCAGACGCTTGCGAGCCTCTTGTCTCTGCTTCTCTGCCGAGGCCGAAGAAGAGGTGGATGAGGAGTCGGCGCTCTTCTCGCGGCTCAGCAACGGTCGTCCCTTACCGGGCTTTTTTGAAGCTGGAGGGGCCTTCTCCTCGTCCTGTAGTGTTGGAATGATGAAACATGACAGACAGAGGAGGAGAGAGAGAGAAGAGGGAAAAGACAGATACGAGGAGAGTGAGAGAATGTAATATGGAAACTGTTTGCAAGAGGTTCTATTTGTTTAGCCTGGTTTGGCAGACAGGACTTTGACAAAGACATTATGCCAGTGCTGATTGTTTTTGTTAAAGCTTGAAATAACGTTTAGTGGTTTTAGGTGATAAACAGAAGAACACAGACAGACAACTGGTAAAAATAGGCAAACATTGAGAAAAACAGTCATTTAAATGACAATTTTCAAAGACATGAAATGGTAACATGAAGTGATGGGCACATTGGATCAAACTTAAAGCACAATAAAAAGGATCACAAGACACACAGTCAATGCATTTGCATTGCAAAGCAACATAAAGCAAGAGCACCTCAGCTACAGCAGTTAAAAGATCCATAAACTTAACAAACACACACACACACACACACACACACACACACACACACACAAAAGACACACCAGACAAGAGAGAGAGACAGAACTAGAAACAATGACAAAGACACACAAGCAAAGACATTTAAGCAGAGAAGGAGCAACAGCAAGACTGCATTCGGTCACATGAGCCAGTGCATCTTAGCCATGCTCCACTGCAACACACACATCAGTAAGCGACACATGCATGCTCAAAAGCAGGGCTTTACATTTAAAAACACACCAACGACAGCCCTCTTTGAGATGAAGTTTTCCATGCATGCCTAAAGGGATCTCTCTGGCCCCTTTGTATTGGACAGGGAGGCCCTGTTAAGAGTTCATCCCACGCAGGGGACAGGGGAAGTCGAAACGGGAGGTAAAAAAGAGTGGGAGAAATGGTGGTGGTGGTGGGAGGAGAGAGGCCGGCTTCGGCGGCTTTCCTACCCCAGCCAGGGCACTGGGCAGCAGGGGTGGGA